>JZLH01S0337064.1:512-17606 GCA_001188425.1 Eucidaris tribuloides
TTAGTCGGTTCAATGTATCTTCATTTTACAATAAATATCATTGGTAGGTGCTGCACTGACGTTTGTCATTCGTATTAAAAGTTATAACACTAATTGTCTTCTCGGCAAACTGGTGGGCCAATAGTACCTCAATGAAGTTACACGTGGGCAAGCCGGTGCGCCGTTAACACCCAAAGTGTTAACTCGTTATTACACTTTTGCATATTAGAGCAAGGGGCAGTCACTAAATCATTCATGAAACCAGGTTTACATTGCATAGTTTTCTTACAAATTTGAGCTTATTATATTAGATTTCTATGTGAAATGGAAAAAACACTGTATATTTTGTATACATTTGTGGATATTGATTGATTAGAAATAAATAACTTCATAAAATTCACTGTAACTTCAGAAATATCAAAAACATTGTAATAACAATTACATGGTTACAAACAATTACTTTTACCTACAAGTTTTGTATATGACACTCTTTTCTATCATGCGTTGGTAAAAAGTTGTCCCTGTTTAGGTTTGACACTCCAGAAGTTGCTAAATGCTTCGATGATGGTTACTGTAAGGGATGGATGAACACATGCATGCATTTAAAACAGAAAAGGCAATAACAAATAGATGATGGTGATGATCTAAAAGATATGGATGTTGTAATAATACATTATCAATAAAACCACAGCCACAACTCTTTTATTATCTGCAGATCAGTTTTCATAATGGCACTCGGCTGTCACTAAGATGTTTTGTTTCACTATGCTTCAAATACAATACTACACTACTTCAAACATATCGTTTGAAAAAAAGACAAGGAAGATTATTTCGGCCAAATTTAGTCTCGTTCCTATGACAGAGAACAACAATTAGATTACCACCATTATCGGGAAAATGCTTTACGATGAGGTGTTTCGTCATTAACGTCGTAATATTATGATTCATGAGTGACTAATCATAAGGAGGACGGCAACAGACTGACATATTTGGTTAATATTTGGAAATAAACACCGTCCTTGTGTAGCTACAATACAATTAACGCTCGACAGTATATGAGTCACATCAAAGATGCGTCAAATATTAAAAAGCCATGTTTCATTTTGTTTACTGTTTTAAAATGAGAATGGGGGGGGGGTGGTGAGAGAAAAAGGAACATCATCCTAATAAAAAAACATCATGCTTCTCTCTATATGAGAAAACCACATCCAGGGCCCATAAAATGTATGATAATTATCCCTATATGTTATAACCATCCACATGATGCACACGTAGTCTATTAGATAGGCTGTGGTGTTGTAGGGTTCGTGTTGAGACAAGCTGGGCATATGCGAACCCATGCACACACACAGACACACACAAACACACACGGACACACACACAGGTCAGGTAAAAATTGGCAAGTACTACTATGCCTACTAGACGGTGTGGTACGAAGCGGAGGCTGTTTTTTACGGAGAATCGCCGGCTTCTAAATGTCATATCAATCAACATATGGTAATGCATTGTATGGTAATGCACACAGCGGTGGGGCACGGGTTACTTACTACGCGTAGACGCTCTACTTAGAATGGAGGGATACGCCGGACTCCTTTATGGATGCCCTGCTTATCGGACGTGTGTGTGTGTGTGTGTGTGTGTGTGTGTGTGTGTGTGTTGTGTGTGTGTGTGTGTGTGTGTGTGTGTGTGTGTGTGTGTGTGTGTGTGTGTGTGTGTGTGTGTGTGTGGTATCTGTGTGTGTGTCTGTGTGTGTGAGTGTGTTGTGTACTTTTGCGTGTTTGTACGTGTTGTCATTAATGATACAATTACCAGGAAAAGTTTGTGAATGTACTCTTGCCTTTGTTCCGTTTACACAAGGCAATTTCTTATCATTTATAAAGAAATTAAATGTTTCTTAAACCCCCGAGTTCTATGAGATTGCAATAATAGCTCCAATAGGCACAAGTATTTTTTTTATAATTAACAAAACATGGTGATGCAGCGATAATAATATACTCCAAAGCATAATATTCAGAAAATTATGAGTGTGTTAGGAAAGTGAATATGTACAAGTGACCACTATCAGTATAGACATTTTCCCCTATAGATTATAGTGTTAGAATACACCTGTCAGTAGACATTTGTTATCATAATATCATGGCAACATTTTCTTCATGGATATCTTGATATTGGCAGGGGAATTTTTAGAACTTCGGTTGTTTATTCATCAATTTGAATGTAAGTCCGTAAGTTGATCTTTACTGTCCAATTTAGAAATTTGGTGTGTTCACCCTTCAAATATACACATATACAAATACACAATTGAGTGCAAAATATATACAAACAAACAGAGATGTATACAACAAATGAGAACATAGACAGGTTGGCAACTGTTTAACTCTTAACGTGCCGAAGTCGCAGATCTGCGACACCTAATACACATAAAGGCCATAGAGGTTGAAATCCTCTGGCACGTTAAGAGTTAAATGAATTTGGATACAGATTAATTATTACAACATGTTGAAATAAATGAATTGATAACTCAACAGGTAAAAAAACAGAGAAATTGACAACATTATTTGCTATGAGATTTGGGTTTTGGGGTATATATATAAAAAAGAAAATGTATAGTTAGAAGACACTTGTCTAGTGCCACCAAGGGGAATGGAATATCATAAAATCTAAATTTACAATGTGTCAAACATCGGACAAATTGGATTTATGGATAGTTATTCTTGACAGTTTGAGACTAGCAAATAAATATGCAATAATATTGATAAAATCTATATATAACTGGATAGGGTTTATCATTATATCAACGAAGAAATCATGTTTTGTCATTAAGCACTCTTACAGAAAGTGGACAAAGAATTTGCGGTATCTTTATAATATAAAGCCGAGACATCAAATTACTTGTTAATACATGTATAGAGTATCCACAATGTTGGAATAGGTTACCTTTAACACTCAGGCAATCAAAATCTGTCCCTTCATTCAAAAAGGCGCTGAAAACATTTCTTTTTTCTCACCCAGATTTTTAGAATTGTATGTTTGTATTTTAAACTTTGTGTAATTTTCTTGTAAGCACTTTGGGCTATCTTGGGAAAAGTGCAGCTTATAAATAATAATAATAATAATAATAATAATAATAATAATAAACAATTATGTTTTTAACTGTGACTATTAAGAATGGTATCATAGGGAAAGAGAGCTATAATTGCTTCATGTATCAACTCTGAGATGTTTTTTATTCGAGCACAAAATGGATAATTTGTCTTTAAAAACGTGGAAGCGGAAATGCAGTTTCAGGTCAGAGTTTACACAGATGTTGCCCTATCGTGTTGCGAGGGGTTCGAAACATAGCACTTTTGATCGCGAATCTGATATTCCATTAGATTTGCACAAGGTCCAACAGAGTAGCCAATTACACACACCTGCAACCATGACTCGGAAGTGGAAATTTTGGCAAATGATTTTATACAGGCTTGAGAATAAAATGGAAATAGAATAGATGGAAATTTGACAAGTTTTTCATGACATTACAAGGATGTATCCACATCGCATTGTAATTTTCTGTTTATCCTTGTACCCCAAAGTATATTTTCCTGCTAGTTGTTGGATTATCCTTGATAAAACAGATCTGCAGACATTTATTTTAAACAGTATTTATATTCTGCAGCTTATTTGGGAGTATATAACTTTGCATATGTATATAAACATATTTATTTCCAAATATATTTGTATATTAACTTCCATATATATTTGCATTTTTTTTCATATTTGTATATCCATTTCCATATATATTTGCATATTTTTCTTTTATATTTGTATATTCATTTCCATATTTGCATATTTTTCTTTTGTAAATATTTGCATATTTACATAGTTCAACATTTGACTTTAATTGAGGATTCCTATTTCCCTTCTTTGTTTGCAATACCACTTCGTACTTATCATCTATCTATCAAATATCCATTTTTAACATATAATTTCAGACACAGAAAGGATGCTTTTTAACAAAGATGACATAAACCGTCCAAGAAAGACAAATTTGCAATATGCCATCAAAATATTGTGTCAAATTCTGAAAGAAAAACCTCCACTATCATTAAAATACTTAAAACACCCCACTTCTGTAGAATTATCCAATTCCATAATATTCCAAGTACACATTTTACCCATCTCGACCGTTCCATTGCCAATTCATGCAGACCCGTGTACCCATATAACGTCAACAACATCACAATATGTTTCTAATTTAGAAAAGATACAGGCCTCTCCCGCTGTTCACGTTCAAATATACATCTTGTCTGTTCAAATAATCCAGCTATCCTTACATAATTTTTCTGACCTTCTAAAAAGCCAGTTCCCCTTCTACCAAACCCCAATATTTCTATCAGAGTCTGCCATTTTATTTTTTTTTCCTTCCTCCTCCTCCTCCTCTCTTTTTCTCTCTCTAAATTTCCCAATCTATTGCCTTATTTCTCTTTCTTACCCTTTCGCGCACCAGATGGAATTTTCGGCTGTGGCAACATCCACGCAATGTACGTCCTCCGCCGAATCACATTCCTAACATGAGAGCAAACAAGAACGGCTATGCCGGAAGGTTTCGGGGAGACGAGAATTATTGGGATTTATTTGTCTTACCCATCAAACCAGTCCCAACTATTCTGTCCCCTCCACTGTGTACAAACAGAGCATTATACCAACTTTGTGTTCGGCATTGAAATTGGATATATACATTGCATGAAAGATAACATCGTGAAAGATAGCGTGATATTTTCTCGCGGTGCCGGAAAAAATTCGTCAAAATTAAGCCCCTGGCTCCCAGAATCTGATCCTGTCGGAATATCAATCCCTGCAGTACATGGCAAGAAAAAGCCGTAGATTTGCCCTTTCATTTTCATTCTTTTTCTTTTTGTTCAGTTTGTCGTAAACTTCAATTTCATCCGAAGACAACTGAAAGACACACGTCACTCACAGTCAATTTACTTATTTGAGATTCAAATTGGTCAATTCGCAATCAAATTCAACATGCTTGCATACAGTTTTGTCAGACATCATTTGAATTTGTGCCACCAAATAATTCTCTGCATGACGTGATGCGTAAATGTGTCTTTATGCAATCGATTGCAATAAATTTTCATTAAAATTGATTCTTCAAAGTCTATGGATACGAACAAGCAAGCTGGCTGACAAATTTGAGGTGTCAATGGAGAAGATTACATACTTCTTGCTAAAAAAAAAAAAAGACATCCAGAACTATTTTTTTTCTGTAACATGCTCGAGTATCAATGGTAAATGACAAAACCTACACATATGCATACAATCCCAACAGGGAGTTCTCCACACTTTCATCATAAAAAGTGGTAGAGTTATCATTTTAAGAATCTAAATCTAGGCTGTTTCATCCTCTGTAGTATCATCAAGCCTCTCTTTTAGCATCTTCCATTTTTTTTCTGTCTCTAGCTTCTTGTGACCATGTCATTCCTCTGTATACTGTTATTTAATTGTTATTTTAAAGGCAAGGTCCACCCTGATGTCAAGGTGGTTTTAACAAAAGGAGACCAAAGAGAGAAACATATTAATGAAAGTTTGGTAAAAATCCACCAAAGGATAGCAGAGTTATGAAATTCCAAAATTTTTAATTTTGTGACATCACATGCGAGCAGCTCCCCCATATGTCATAAAATATTAATTCAATAAATTGCCACTTTTTATTGGTTCACGGTAATTGAAAGTTGTTGTCTTTTCATAGAAGCATGCATCAAATGTTTCTAATTATACATTGAATGCACAGGTAACATCATTTTCAAGTTTCTAAGAAAATGGCACTTTATAGAATTTATATTACATGACAATGGGGGAGCTGCTCGAATGTGACGTCACAAAATTAAAACTTTGAACATTCATAACTCTCTTATTCTTTGGTGGATTTTCATATGTTTCTCTCATTGTTCAGCTTTTATTAGAACCAACTTGACGTCAGGGTGGACCTTGCGTTCAACCCCTTGGGGACAGCGGGCTTGTACAGAAGCCCAGTAAATCTCACATACAGAAACAAGTTTCTACATTTTCGCTGGTAATAATACCTACTTAGTGGGATGCCACTGTTTGTAGGCACTATTACCTCACTTTATATGAAAGGTTTGGCATGTTTGGGGGGGGGGAGGGGGGGGGCTTTTGCGGAAGCATTTTGTTTCTGAGTGTGAGATATACTGGGCTTCTGTATAAGCCTGTCGTCCCCAAAGGGTTAAGAATCCCCCACAGTAAAGAGTGAATGAAAATGTTGAAAAATTCATAACTCTTGAATGATTTAGCCAAATGTATGTGTATTCAAACTTTCATTGTATTCACACTTTCACTTATTTCTTCTTAGTGTTCTGAACTCTTTGATTGTACTTGAACATCAAACTTTTATTTCAAAGAGCTTATAATATTGACTTTTTCTCAGCTGTAGTATTCCCATATAAAAGTATACAAGCATAAGCTGCCCAAATGGGTTTTTCATAAAGGAAGTTTTGCATTACACATGGATTTATCATTCACTACCAAAAAAAAATATATCTTACAAATGGGTCTTTTCTTCCTACCAAATCCCAACATGGATTCTGATTCCTCAAAAGAAAGTAGAATCTTCTTTCTGTGTGGCTGTATCTCTTAAAGACACTATATAACATTGTGGAAGACCTGTTTAAAAAATTGTCAAACTTTGCTATCTGACATATCTAACAGTGTTTGAATGGACAAATAAACACCCTAGAACCCTAGAAGTTCAGACAGTTATGCTGTCACTTGTAAAATATGTACCTAATTGGTACATGAATTATTCTTGGCCGATGGAAATTTTGCAACACAGCAGTCTATGGCGGAAAACTGGAATGGTCTCTCAATGATTTTTACATTTCTGAAGCACGTAATGATCATTTTGAACTGCAATTTTTTTTCAGGGCTTCATTTTTAGACCTCATCACAGACACTAGTAGCATGGGGAATTATGTAGCTCAGATTTTTTAAATGGAAATATTGTTATAGGATGCCTTTAAAGTGTCATACATTTTGAAACAGTGCCACATTCGGCATTTTTTTTTTTTAATGTAGTGGCAACAGAAAAAACTTTTTACACATGCAGAGTGGAGAACAGTTTTCTGTAGAAAAGTTGTAAATAAAAGTATTCCTTTACAAAAATCTAACTTTTCTTACAATGTTTTTAACATTACAGAAGTTACATGAGATCTTGTAATGTTCTTTATTCAGGATCAATGGTGTCCATGAACTATAGAAAATGGACATGTTTTTCTCAATTTCACAGAAAATCTGTGATCATAAAATGTCAAATTTGTGGAAAATTGTCCATTGTAATCTTACCAGAGTTTTAAAAGCAATTTAGTGAGGACCATTCATCACTTTCCTATGCAAAAGTGTAAAAACAAATGACATTTCTATCATACTTTTTATTCTTTTAAACTGTTGAAGACTTAGTACAAGTTAACTCATGTTGGGGTCTGTGGAAAATGTGTGTTATAGTGAAATCAAATCATCTCAACGAGTTAAAGAGTATAAAAGGATACTATTTGCGGTGCAAAGTTGCACCAGCGACACGTCAAGAATTAATGTCTTTAACCCTCTCTTAGTCCCACATATTAAATTCTGTGTTGTGTTCAGTATGAGGCTGTCATTGCCTAAGACTCACAGGGTTAAATCTGCTGATGTGTATACAAGTCGTACCTTGATGTTGACAATATGAGAGGTGGGGGGAAAAAGGCCAAGAAAAGAATGACTGATGGGAAATTATGACATTGATTTCAGAGAGAGAGAGAAAGAGAGACTGCGAGCAGAAGGAATATGAAACTCGATCCATCTGCGTAAGAATAACCTTACATCTTCTTGTTGCACTAGTGAGTAATTATACATACTAATGTCATTATAGCATTTTTCTGATGACGTGCGCTGCCATGCCCCAGCTAGCAACTGGAATGTGGCATGGCCGAGTGACGTCAGACCGGGCTACAAGTTGTGAATCAAATTAGGGATTTTCTGAATCTTTTTTTTTTTTCGTCTTTAATCTTGATTACTTTGAGCGAGCTACAATAATGTAGAATTGGTCTTTTTTTTTTCTGTGTGGATGGAGAACATTCTCAAAACCATTATTTAACTTTTTATGTGTCACTGGTGTGATTTTGTGCCACTGATTGCACCTTTTAAATAAGTGCAAATAATATAAAAAGTATGACAGTACAATAATTCTTTTATATTTATATATATAAGAAGGCCAGCCCTTACTAAATCACACATAACACTGGTAGTTTTACATTGCAGATTTTCCTACATATCAAGAGTTTTAAAACAGATGTTTTTGGTGAAATGTAAAAAGCACATTTTCACTGTATTTGTGGATACCTACTGTTCTCAGATTCATTACTTCACAAAATTCAGTCCAACTTCAGAAATCTAAACAATATCTTCAGAACAAAAATTGCATTATTAGAAAGAGCATACTTTTACCTACACATCCTACACATTTTTTTGTATACGACACTTTCCTCCAACATGCATGTGCTAAAAGTTATAAGTATTCTACGTTGATACTGCACTCTTAAAGTTGCTCTATATGGCATTTTTCAAAATGGTTCTGAATCAACACGTTAAGAGCTAACATCGTGAAAGTACAATTGAAATAGATTATGTCAATTCTTGATGTCCAAGCTGAATGATAGTGCTTAAATGGACAAATAATCACTCTAGAATACAACATTTTGGAAAGTTATGCTGTCTCTGGGCTGGCAAGACATGTAGGAATAAACATCACATTTGAATTAGGCACCTGGTGGAGTGTAAATTATAACATGGCACTCTATGAGGGAAACGAGTATGGTAAACGGGGTCACTCTTAGATTTATGGGTATGTGTACGGGTCCAGCACGTGACAAAGTTATGGGTACGGGTACAGGTACATGCAAGACCATGGATGTGGGTATGGGTACGGAATTTGGGGTACAGGTATGGATACGGGTGCTATAAGTCTGCTAATTTATCATTTTGTAGTGCTTTTATTTTCAGACAGTGATAGCATGAGGAATTATGAAGCTCAGATTTTGTTTGAACTGGAAACATTAATATATATTAATACAGACTGACTTTGAGGGGGATATGGCATTTATAGCCTGAACTAGAATTATATTCAATGAGGGCAAAATATTTCATACCCATACCCCCCCCCCCCCAAGTAACCAGTTCATATCATTATTATTAACAAAATCAGTTATCTCGAGCAAACTCTAAACTATTATAAAATACCCTAAAATTTCAAATTGCATTGCACGAAATGGAAATGACAAGTGCTATACACCTGTATGCCTCTCAGGCCATGTATATGCACATTCCTTTGCAAAGCATGTTGCACGCAGAATATGTCGTATTATCACGGCGGCCGGATGTAGATTTTATTGCCCGCTTTTTAACATATAAAATCCCATTAACTTTCCTGATGGGCTATAAACCATTTATCAGCCCATAAGTTTGTTGGCTTGTCAAACTTCGGCAATAAAATCCAAAAAATTATCTAGCTCAGGTGTCTGATATGGTTGATAACAAAAAAATAGTAGGACTCACCATGTGTGTGTGTGTGTGTGTGTGTGTGTGTGTGTGTGTGTATGTGTGCGTTTGTAAATGTCTTCAATCATGGACCTTATTCAAGATTTTTGCTTACAAACATCAACTTTTGTCAACCATACACCTTTCCAGTGCTAATCGATTGGAAATCAACTAAAAATGAATCTAAAGAAGACGTTGACGACTTGACAGTGTGTATAGGGTATGGCTAGGGTATAAGGGGTAGGTTCACATTAAGATGGGAGGATATCACACACATGTATTAATATAAACATTTTATCCATAGAATTCTGATGTGTATGTCCTCGGTTGGGGAGTTTGTGTATTGGGTATGGGGTAGGTCTACATTTTGATAGTAGTCAATCACACACATAACCACTTTACACCGCATATAACTCAAGTGTGTACATGTATGCACGATAGGGGGTGAATAAAAACGATCATGAAATTAAAGGGGGAGGGTCTGACAGTCTTTACAAGTATGTGTGCGTGTGTTTCTGAGAGTGTATCTTTGTGCATGTGTGTGTATGTGAATGGAAAAAATCCTTAACCTCCTTTGTCTTATCTTGATTATTCCATGCAAATATATTGTAGGATCAGTCTTTTTGTTTTACTTTACAGTGTGAACAAAGTAGAATTGGAGCTTGGTGTTAAGGGAATTGTAAACTTAGAGGAAAATCAATGACATACTGTGGGCTGAATCTGGAGAATTTAATGCATACACCTTATGCATGCACACGCATGGCTATAGCACTACAACCCAAGAGAACATTCACATGTACATAAACGTATACACACAAGACAGGTATGAAGACGGACTCATACATACTCAACACACACAAACATACACCCACACAAACACACACTTGAGCAAATATATATGGTGTTTGTTTCACCTGACAATATCAAGGGACTTTCATCATATTACCTTCATGAATGCCTTTCTCATACACACACACACACATACACAAACACATACATACATACATACATACACACACACACACACACACAAACACATACATACACACACACATATATATATATATATATACATACACATGACACACACATATATACACACACACACACAAACACACACACATATACACACAAACGTGTAATCACCTTCGACCGAGGACGTACAATTTTTAATGTGAGTGTGTCTGTGCGAGTGTGTGTGAGTGTGTGTTTGTAATGGTAATACCGAGGACACCACGCAATTAGTACCTATTAAATGACGAAACTTCTGACAACTGCGGACGTATACATTACAGTACACAACCTCCAAATGCAGACGTTCTCTATATACCCCTAGACCTTGCTTACTGGTTGTAATGACGCATAAGCACTTCAATTACAACAAGATCTAAAACACATGGACAGTCCCCCCTAGAAGGTACGTCCGCGGTTGTACAGTAAAATTAATCAAAAACGTCCACGGTTGAAGGCAAACACACACACATACACACACACACACACACACACATACATACACACACAAACATGCACAGACACACTAACACACAAACATACACACACTGACACTTAAACATGCAATCACAAACATAAATACACACATACAAACATATACACACATGTAAACGTTTGATTGTCCAATTTTTTGCAATGTAAAAGACCAATCATGATTTTTTTACATTATTTTTTTTCCAATCACAAGACCAATTTCTTATGTATTTCTTCATTTTTTCAATATGAATCAAGTTACAATTAAAAAAAAATATATAATTGATATAAATCCATGATATAAATCCATGATTGAAATTATTTGATTCAAATCCCCCAACCCCACCACAATACTGATACATTCATGTCAACAAGACATATAGCACGGTTTGCACTACACATAAAAGAGTAACAAATAAAACCTCTCATACACCAACAAGCAAATACAGCCTGTGACTGGATAATATCTCCCGGTATGGAAATTTACAGACGGCATCGGCGATATACTAGGCCATCGCACGTAAGACGTTTTTCTACAAATACATCGTCGACGGGAGAAGATGGGGGGAAAAAGTCATTGAACGCTTTAGCCCTGGGATGGGGGTGCGCACGCCACCGTTACAACGTATGCCGCCGCCGCCGCCGCAGCAAGCAGTGACATTTGGGCATCGCGAGCACAAGTCAGTTTTACCCCTGAGGAATAGAGTGGATATATTTTCTGTGAATCTTTTATGAGGCGACTTCGAGTGTATAAAGCCAAACAGACCCGAGACTTGCAGATGGAATCAATTTAGTGCCTGCCCAGTCTTCGTTATGTACGCAATCTCATCTCCTCTTTAGATCCAGGCCAATTTTCAACCCAACCCCCACCCCCCTCCACCATCACATCGCACAAAATGTTAAACCACGCATTACACTTTACATACTGAAAATATATCTCTCGCCACGATATAGAGTAGACATGCATGAAATTTTTCTTCAGAGGCAGAATTTGTTAGCGTAACTCAGCAGTAGAAAGCAGATATGAAGAAACAATTCTTATCACAAGTGATAGTTGCATCATGACATAGCATAGGGCTGCAACTTAGTTTCATAATTTAGGCAGGGCTCGACACTAGCACTTGCACGCTTGCCCCGGGCAAGTAAAATTTCACGTTGGGCAAGTAAAAACTCGAAATGTTCCAATTTACTTGCCCAATTGGGCAAGTAAAATTTTGATCATGAAATGAGGAAAACATGTCCAAAAATCTTACCAAAAACAAACAAAATATGTCTAATACTAAAACCAAATTTCATCATTTTGTCATTGTATGCCCTACTTCAGTTATGACTCTTTAAATTCATAAATCACACCTTTTGTTATAAAAAGACCTTATTGTTAAAATTAGGGGAAATAATTTCTAATGGTTTTTGCATGCACACGCATGGCTATAGCACTACAAACCCAAGAGAACATTCACATGTACATAAACGTATACACACAAGACAGGTATGAAGACGGACTCATACATACTCAACACACACAAACATACACCCACACAAACACACACTTGAGCAAATATATATGGTGTTTGTTTCACCTGACAATATCAAGGGACTTTCATCATATTACCTTCATGACTGCCTTTCTCATACACACACACACACACACACACACACACACACACACACACACACACACACACACACACACACACACACACACACACACACACACACACACACACACACACACACACAACACACACATATATATATATATATATATACATACACACAGACACACACACATGTACACACACAGACACACACAAACACACACACATATACACACATATGTGTAATCACCTTCGACCGAGGACGTACAATTTTTAATGTGAGTATGTCTGTGAGAGTGTGTGTGAGTGTGTGTTTGTAACGGTAATACCAAGGACACACCACGCAATTAGTACCTATTAAATGAGGACAAAACTTCTGACAACTGCGGACGTATACATTACAGTACACAACCTCCAAATGCAGACGTTCTCTATATACCCCTAGACCTTGCTTACTGGTTGTAATGACGCATAAGCACTTCAATTACAACAAGATCTAAAACACATGGACAGTCCCCCCTAGAAGGTACGTCCGCGGTTGTACAGTAAAATTAATCAAAAACGTCCACGGTTGAAGGCGATTACAAACACACACACATACACACACACACACACATACATACACACACAAACATGCACAGACACACTTACACACAAACATACACACACTGACACTCAAACATGCAAACACAAACATAAATACACACATACAAACATATACACACATGTAAACGTTTGATTGTCCAATTTTTTGCAATGTAAAAGGCCAATCATGATTTTTTTACATTATTTTTTTTCCAATCACAAGACCAATTTCTTATGTATTTCTTCATTTTTTCAATATGAATCAAGTTACAATTTAAAAAAAAATATAATTGATTTAATTCCATGATTGAAATTATTTGATTTCAAATCCCCCAACCCCACCACAATACTGATACGTTCATGTCAACAAGACATATAGCACGGTTTGCACTACACATAAAAGAGTAACAAATAAAACCTCTCATACACCAACAAGCAAATACAGCCTGTGACTGGATAATATCTCCCGGTATGGAAATTTACAGACGGCATCGGCCATATACTAGGCCATCGCACGTAAGACGTTTTTCTACAAATACGTCGTCGACGGGAGAAGATGGGGGGAAAAAGTCATTGAACGCTTTAGCCCTGGGATGGGGGTGCGCACGCCACCGTTACAACGTATGCCGCTGCCGCCGCAGCAAACAGTGACATTTGGGCATCGCGAGCACAAGTCAGTTTTACCCCTGAGGAATAGAGTGGATATATTTTCTGTGAATCTTTTATGAGGCGACTGCGAGTGTATGAAGCCAAACAGACCCGAGACTTGCAGATGGATTCAATTTAGTGCCTGCCCAGTCTTCGTTATATACACGGAATCTCATCTCCTCTTTAGATCCAGGCCAATTTTGAACCCAAACCCCCCCCCTTCTGCCATCACATCGCACAAAATGTTAAACCATGCTTGCAACAGCGTTACACTTTACATACTGAAAATACAGGGTGGCCCAGAAAGAATGCTACGAGTATGATTGCTCATTTCTTCACCATTATCAGCAAAATGTCATTAATTTTTATTTCGTTGATTAGACAATGGAGACATAGCTCGCATCATCTTCCTTATGAAAGCGAGGGCATTCCAACCCTTTTGAGACGCCAGAATATCTCGGCGTTCCAATGACCACCGCTGTTGAAAAATTGGCAAATTTGGGAAATTGCATTGCCTCCGAAAAATGGCCCTAGAATCAAAACGCCTTACTCAAAATCAATGATCTTGGTATCATTTTATTGGAAAAAGAATGGTCTAACTAACGAAATAAAAATGAATGACATTTTGCCGATAATGGTGAAGAAATTAGCGATCATACTCGTAGCATTCTTTCTGGGTCACCCTGTATATCTCTCGCCACGATATACAGTAGACATGCATGAAATTTTTCTTCAGAGGCAGAATTTGTTAGCGTAACTCGGCAGTGGAAAGCAGACATGAAGAAACAATTCTTATCACAAGTGATAGTTGCATGATGACATAGCATAAGGCTGCAACTTAGTTTCATAATTTAGGCAGGGCTCGACACTAGCACTTGCCCGCTTGCCTGGGGCAAGTAAAATTTCATGTTGGGCAAGTAGAAACTCAAAATGTTCAAATTTACTGGCCCAATTGGGCAAGTAAAATTTTGATCATGAAATGAGGAAAACACGTTCAAAAATCTCACCATAAACAAACAAAATATGTCTAATATCAAAACTAAATTTCATCATTTTGTCATTGTAGGCCCTACTTCAGTTATGACTCTTTAAATTCATAAATCACACCTTTTGCTATAAAAAGGCCTTATTGTTAAAATTAGGGGAAATAATTTCTAATGGGTTTTTTTATCATTGTTTATTTCAGGGCAAGTAAATTTTTCATTCGGGCAAGTAAAAATCTGAAAGTGATAATTTCACTTGCCCATAGGGCAAGTAGGAATAAAAGTTAGTCTGGAGCCCTGATTTAGGGAAGGATATACAAGTCATGTATACATGTATCATCTGTATGTAGTATTATCTCTACATGTTACATGACTTGTTGGTGATATTTGATCAAGACATTAAATATCCTACAGGCATTTATGCACTTGACTTTATCATACACATGTTACCCAATGATAAACTGCATCATTGTACACTACTAATTGTATACACTTAAAGGTAAATAGCATGATCGGAGGTAGTCCTCAACTTGGGGTAAAACTATTCACTGAGAATTAAGTAAACTATGCAAGGATTCTGATGCGAAAATTTTGTGGTCAAATGTTAACTCATTTTAAAAAGAACTACTATCAGTGTATGCCTTGTGATGGACAAATTTGTTGTGTTGTTTTCTATGGAATCAATTTTAATCGGGCCACGAGAGTAATTCATACTTGAATCTCCTTCAATAAATTCAAGACAAATCCTTCCAGCCAAGATTTAAACTTCAGATAGTGTATACATTGGTATATGTTCAAACTCATTTTCTTGAAGCATTTTCAAGTGTTCTCAATCAGATGCCATATTAAAAAATCAAATGCAGATATTTGTTTGGTTTCACTTACAGACAGGCAGTTCACAAGTGATTATTGCTACACGAATGAGTTTTTACTACGTTTTCATTCACTTTTTCTAGCCATATTAAGAAGTAAAATATGTCTGTGGTTGTTGAGTAGTGAGATCATTGTTTATGATTAGAGATCAGACAAGTCAATCACAATAACTATTTAAAGGCATCGTATAACATTGTTTCCAGTTTAAAAATATCTGAGCTACATGATTTCCCATGCTACTAGTGTCTCTGGTAAGGTCTAAAAATGAAGCCCTGAAAAAATTGCAGTTCAAAACGATCATTAAGTGCTTTTAAAATTTGATAATCATTGAGCGACCCTACCATGCAGTTCTCCCCCATAGACTTGTGTATTGCAGAATTTTCATTGGTTCAGAATAATTCAAGTGTCAATTTTTATCTGTACACAGTTTGCAAATGACTGCATAATTGTTCAAAGTTTTGTGTTCTAGGGTGTTCATTTGTCCATTCTAACACTGTCACATATGTCACATAGCAAAGTTTGACAGTTTTTTTAAATTGGGCTTCCACAATGTTATATAGTGTACTTAATAGTCTAAATCTACAAACCAGGAGAATGTTTGGAATGTGTCAATTCAACAGATGACACATTTCAGGAAGACATACTGATGGAAATTCTTGGAAACTCAACCAGCTATGAAGAAATCATCTGTACTGAGACTTCGACCCTTTTTTCTCAGAAACTTAGTTCACTCTAAAGGACAATTTGGTGCCTCATATTGATTGCATGTAGTCATGATTTTTATTTCTAGAAGCTAGAAGATGTACTTTTAGGAAAACAATCAATATCTGACATTCTTAACATTTTGGCTTGTTCATCAAAATGATGTGTGGGTTCTATTGGGGGAAAATATTTGGATCTTGGAAATCACTCACTGTTAAATTTACTTTTGCATGATATTTGCACAAGCAAGAGTGATCATTTATTTTACATGTGACGATTGAATATCCTATTAACATCTGTTTCAGAGAAATGTTTTCCTAGTACTAAACTTTACCCACTGAGTAAGGGCCTTGTTTACATGCATTATCAATTTCAGTTTATTCTGTGTTAATTAACATGACTTCACTTGATTGTAGCTTAAAGGTAAACATCATGCATTCCTGCCTACATATTGGAGCTTACAATTTAGGCAAGAATTGTTTTGTCGCTTGTCTGGCAGAAAGGCCCTAGCAAATGTTCCTGGCAGAAGGGTGTTAACCTGTAATTGCCTCTAACTTGAAATCCATTGGCTCTTTTCACATGAAATCAAAGTAGTGTGGTATGTTTGGATCCTTCTGTCAGTTTGTCAAGTGCAAATATCAAATAAGGCGATATTTTTCAAATTAGAC
>JZLH01S0337077.1:1929-14222 GCA_001188425.1 Eucidaris tribuloides
TCGTCTCCTTCTCCTCCTCCTTCTTGACTGGATAACAAGTCTACAAGTGTATCGCTAAATTTTGGTTAATTAACTCTTTCAGCCATTCCACGTAAGGGTCAACGTCAAACTCAAAAATTAAAGTGAAGCAAGTGATTTTTGTCACATTATGATTCAAAAGAGGAATATTGAAACCATCTAAATCCCAAAGATTTTTGAAAATAAAGCATTTGAATTAAAGTTACAGCCTCCTGAACATACATGAACTTTGAGGTAAAAAAGAAGGATTTGGGGTATAAATCACAAACAGAGAAAATAAATGAAGCTGATTCATAACATGTTGCTTTTTCTGCATTCATTTTTCTGCATTCATTCATTCCAGTAAGTTTGATAAAACATTAAGAATTTTTCCAAGTCACAGAATGGGTAATTTTTTAAATTGTCCTAAAAAATTTGAATTTTACCACTCTTTCAAAAGGTATTCACAATTACATCATAGTTACTAATGTAACATTATAATTTAAGTCTTTAAACGCTTATGACAGCTATAACAAGTGACTGTGTCACGCAAGTCACGCATTTGTGTCACGCGAGTCACATTTTCTTCGGGCCATTTCTCACAACAATGGAAATTTGGCACAATGTAACTTACGCGTGACTTTAGCTAGGGTATTCAGTTTCTAGTTCAGCAAAACTACTTAAATCACACTTGTAGTTTAACAGGAAAATCAGTTTGAATGAAGTACTGTCAAAATTCCTCTTTTCTGTCCTGTCACGCGAGTCACGTCGAAGAAACTGTAATGTATAAAAAAAATGATTAATGAAACAATCAATTTCAAGAACTGAATATGTATGCAATGCCTGTGACTCAAAAACATTGTTAATTTGGTTGAATAAAGCCAGTTTGATAAAACAGTATGACCATATGAAACTGAAAATTTGTTCAAATGTCACGGCGATGTTCACTAATTGGATGGCTGCTTAATTAACCGAACGAATAACAAATGAGCTCATTGATATGTGAACATCATGTTGATTCCTGTACTCTCCAGCATAACATTACAACAAACTGCATAGACTTTGCATGTGAATCTTGATTGTGGTCTAATCAAATGGGGTCTCAAAGTGGTTATGAAATATACAATAATTTTTTCATTCGGAATGTTTGTCTTTTTTCAGAATGTTGCACAGGTTACTTTTCTATTCGACTTGTATAGATACTTGAAACATAACCCGTTTACTCAGTTTTTACCGCTGGGCTTCTTCATCACTTTGTGGTTAGTTTAACCGGATTAGACACGGTAGTGCGTGTAAATAGAACGTAAACATGGTAAAGGTAGAGTTAAAGATTAACGAAAGTGAAGCGTTCATGGTCCAAATCCGACGCCAAATGAAAATGGTGTACAGGTCACTTGGAATATCTTATGCCCTCAAAAGGCAGAAGGCGTTATTTTGGGGGTCCCCCGTCAGTCCTGGTCCGCACACCCTGATTTCATCTGGAGAAAGCTTGGGTGGATTTTAATCATACTTGGTCCAGAGCAGCACCTTGAGGTATGGATGAATTGATTCGATTTTAGACGAAATCTTCTAAAGTTCAAGGGTCAAAGGTCAATTAACTATGCATAAATTGGCATATTACATGGATAACTAGATAGAGTCAACAGGGGGGCGGGCAAATGGTGCTGTGGCTTGGCAGGATGATTAGTAATGGCAGCGGAATATTTCCGCCAAGTGAGCAAGGTTAAAGATCAAAGGTCAAGGATGCCAGCACAACCGTCTGAGTACTGACATCAGCCTGATATACCTTAGTGAGATTTGGAACATTGGGCCCAGAACACACCACACAACAATTGTTTTTGTGGATTTTTGAAAATCTGGGTAATGTCTTAGATTTCACAGGCAAGTCTTTTATAAATATAGCCTAAGGGCATGAATAAGGTTTTGCTGTGTTATGGGAGGGTTGAAAATGAGATTCCCTACCTTTAATTTATGGGGGTGTAGAATTGGGAAGGCTGGTGGAGGCATACCAATTGATTGCACAGCATTGGAGTTGATCTAGTTTTGTTTGCTGTAACTGAGGGCTTTGGGTTATTAGTGCTATGACCATGCGTAGATATACAAAAAATGTGCGTGATGTGCACCCTCTCCAAAAAAAAAGAAAAAAAGAAAGAAAAAAAGAAGCAAAAGAAATTAGATTAAACAAATAACAAACAGGAAAAAAATCTAGGTGTGCTGCAGCATACTCAGAACCGGCATGTTAGCACTGTCTTACTTGAATGTTTTAATGGTCATAAAGATTGAAAATATACATGTATTTTGAAAAACAATTCCTTATCAGTAACATACGAACATCGGAATTCATTTTATGTGGTTGAATCTAACATGTTTCAACAGTGAACCTATAAACATCATGGTATTGTATTCCAAACCGTCATTTTTTTTTTCAAAGAAAGCTAGACAGAGCTGTACGGCAGTATATATCAGTAATGTACTTCGGTAGTTCTCGTACATACAGAAATCATCGACCCATTTATAACATTAGCACCATTGCTTCTTACATTAATCTTCAAGTTCATATTTCCTTCAAACAACACAATTTTCTTCGAAAACTTGATGACATATAATGTATTATGTATGATAACGTACAACAGGCCACTGCGTGGTACAGCGTCTTTTCGAAAGAATAAGTAATCAAAGCGTCAAACATGAGAAAAACGGCTTTTTACCTAAATGGGTGCACAACTTGTCCAAATACTAGCAGTGGGTGCAATTTTGAACCTCTTGCGTGCACGTATAATACATTGCACACTTCAGAGGTGCAATTTTGAACCTACAGCTGCAAAGTGTTAAAATGCACTCTGAAGGGTGCATAATACGGTGCTGCGAATATTGTGACATTTGTGCACCCGAATTGCACTCTAGCTTAGTGTATAAGGGGGATCGGCAACGACCTTTTTTGGTACATATTGGATTCCTTTTTTGTAGTTGAAAGTGTTTTTTTTTTATTAACATCATACGCTTGGATTCGGTTCACATGAATCTTATCTATACATCAAAACAGCGGTTATAAGCACTCCAAACGGTGTTGCGAAAATGGTACTACTACTGTGATAAAATTATTCTAAAGCGAACGTTTTTAGAACCCTTATTCTCTTGTACAGTGTATTGACGATACTTTTACTGTCTTCCTTGTGTTTCAATACCTACAGTCTCTGCTTTTCTTCTACGTCATCTTCTTCTGGAGACAGTTCTACGGTTTATGTGCCTTGACTATGGTCATCGAGCTGAGTGGTATCTTTCTCCACATCCGCATCCTCTTACTCATGTATGACGTCAGGAAAGATGACGTCATATACAGACTCAATGGGGTCTTCAACCTGATCACTTTCGTGATAGTCCGAATGGGCATCTTTCTGTATAGTTTCGTCTGGTTAATCTCAAATCTAGACAATTTTGACTATCTCTTCCAATTAATTTCCCCGTGGTGCATGGGTGCGATGACTGTCATCAACGCGTTATTATTCCGCCGACTTATCATCAGTGACTATTTATCAAAGCCGTCCACGTCACAAAAGGGAGAAGATATCCTGACCAGTTAATTCCTGAATGAAAGAGATTATTCAAAGGGGTGAAATGTGTTGTATAAGATTTTATTTAAAATGACGCCCTCTGCATTTTAAAGGTTGCAAACTGCTGATCGATAATTTTTAGCAAACATGTCGGAAAAAAAGAAACCCGCGGTATTCGAGCCTGTCATCCACTGCTTTGTGGCGGCTTTGTGGGCAACGGCTCTGCCACCAGGCTATCCGTGTTTGCTGGCAGTGGCACGATGAACTTTAAGACATATACGCATGCTCTGAATTGTAACATTGTTGTTTTAAATAGTCCAGAAAGTCCAGAAAGTCCAGAAAGTCCAGAAAGGACAATGTTTATTAAACGAATGAGATTATTCAGAGGGATAAAATCTGCTGGAAGAGATTTTTTTTTCTGTAAATATGCCGAGGGTGCCATGTGCAAAATCGATTGCAGCTAATTTCTTTTATACTATGACATCCACAGAAGCAGTCACAAAATTGTTACGGGTATTAACTCATATCTTTTCTAAAATGTAATGTTTTGCGGGAAGCGATATATCATGTAAATCTGGGATAAATGCTGGATGCTTCCTTCTGCATGTACTACATTTCATGACATTTGTGTCAAGACTTTTACTCCAGTAACCATGGTAATAATATCTCTAAAGACAGAGAAGTATATGTTGCCATTGGTGTCGTGATGTGGTTGATAAGGCCTTGGTTTCCAGATTACAAGCTTCCTTTCTTTTTGTTACCTCAGTATAATTTACTTGTGAACTTCAACAACACTTTTGTATCAACATATTACCACCATTTTAATATAAACGTTCTTGATAAGACCATTTTCCTTGGGTGAAATAGTGCCAATAAGAGCCATTTTTACGCCAAAATTTAGTGAATAAGTCTCAAAACGAGTGTCGATGCGTGGGCAAATTAAGAACGTTTCAACAATTGTTTTTCTTAAAGGCACCGTATAACAATGTTTCCAGTTTAAAAAATCTGAGCTACATGATTCCCCACGCTACTAGTGTCTTTGATACAGTCTAAAAATGAAGCCCTGAAAAAATTGCAGTGTAAAACAATCATTAAGTGCTTTAAAAAAGTGAAAATCATTGACAGACCATTCCAGTTTTTCTCCATAGACTGCTGTGTTGCAGAATTTCCTATCGCCCGATATAAAATTAATGTGCCAATTTGTATCTGCACATATTGTACTAGTGACAGCATAACTGTCCAAACTTTTGTGTTCTAGGGTGTTTATTTGTCCATTCAAACACTGCCAGATATGTCAGATAGCAAAGTTCGACAATTTTTAAACGGGTCTTCCACAGTATAGTGTCTTTAAAGTGGCATGGGAAATAGTATAACGGTCGTGACTATCATTAAAGCGCTTAAATTGATGATTACAAGTCTGAGGGTGTATCGCTGCAGGAGTATTTCCCATCGAATATTCATCGCAAATAACTTATTCCGCCAACGGGTCTCTATTGTTGGCGAATGAAGGAGATAATGACGTTATCATCTGTTTGCTTTAATGGATCATCGGTACCATTAATGTAAAAAGGGACTTTGGGAAGAAACTACTGAAATAGTTGAATGACAGAACGATGCTGCACAAACATTTTTGTCCTTTATAGATCTGGGAGGGGCCACTCCCATTGCTCTTAGTGGTATTGTCCAGAGCAAAGTAACGTGGCAGTAGTGCATTATGTTGTAATTATCATTCATCTGGAATTGAAGTTTAAAGTAGTCACAAAGCACACTTTTCTAATCATATTCAGAGTAACCTCTATCACAAAGGTACGCATACAATTGGCATACATTACCGAAGTGTTCTATTCAAGGGCCTCTGCGTTAAAACGAGAAGCGACAATTCTTATCAAAGCTTGACATGGGCGTTGTCTTCGATGTGCATTTGAATCGTATGAATACTAAGCTACAAATATTCCGCTTCTATTTTTTTTTCAGTTAAGTGCTTCTTTTTGATAAGTTGCCAAAGAATTTAAGACATTTTTTTTATTATTAAGAAGACATTACCTTGAAGACACTAAAGTCTCAAAAAAAAACCCGTCAAATTTTGATTTCTGAGCTACACAAGAAGTGCTTGAGTGGCCAAATAAACACCATGGAATACAAAACGTTGGAAAGTTATTCTGCCACTGGCATGACATGTACGGATAAACATCACACGTAAATATTATATATCAGGCTAGCTCTTATTATCGTAACAATGTAGTCCATGGGTGGAAATGGACATGAAAAACTGGGTACTCACAGATTTTTACTTTTTTGAAGCACTTAATGATCGTTTGAAGTTCAATTTTCATGGCTTTCTTTTTACTAGAGACACTTATAACATGGAATATTACGTGCCTAAGATGTTTTATACTCAGGAACATTGTTAAATGACGGCTTCATCCATTTCAACGATCTTCCAATCTTCGTACATGCACCAATTATGCTCACTGTTGTAACCAGATTAAGTCTGATCATAACGAGAACTTCATGGCGCTTTGATATAGGCAATTTTAGTACTTAGTTTCCTGATAACAGGAAGTTGTGTATCGTTCTACACTAAAGCAGATATTATGCTTGAAGATAAACCGCGTATTTGCTGAAACATGACTTAAAAACATGATGGTAGTGATATCATAGCCTATAGCACGTTGTTATACCGTTGATAATATGGACTACTGTAATTTCATGTTTTTTTTTTCCAATCATAGATACAGGTGGTAAGGGTTCCTCGAAAGAAATATTGAAAATGAAATAGATGTTATTAACTGTGCCATGGGAGGAGGAGTTAAGATTACATGTATATGGGCAATTCCGTGATTAGTTACGTTACACTTTATGACAAATTTTACTCAATATTTGGCTCTAACATGAATATGCTTTGATATTATTTTTCTGTTTTGGTACTGTCAATTCCCCAGACTGGCACCTACTTCACAACATCAAGCAAAATCATGAGACATGTTTGAGTTGGTAATAACAAGAACTTTAATTATGGTTAGTTACGTTACGTAAAGAGGACATGGAAAAAAAAATGACAAGTATTTGTCCTCAAAGTTTCCTCAACCTGTTTTCAACTGAAACAAACTGTGGTATTCATGCTATTTCTGGCATCTTGATAAGTCATTTGATATATAACTTATTGATAAAAATCTTTTCATTTTTAACTACAACATCAAAAACATGGTTAGTTACGTTACGGTTAGTTACGTTCCATTTTGTCCATCCACACAAATTGCGTTTATTCATGTCTTTTTCAGATTTAGTATGCATATGTAGGGCTTTATTACTTTCAAAACAATGAGAAGAAGCTATTGGCATGGAAAAAACTGCAGAATAAATGATAATTTTTCATAAAACTGAGATTTAGTCACACTAGTCCCACATGTGGTATTTCATGTATGGTTCTGATTCTCTTAGAGGGTGCCGTTGAAGATGTAAAATTTAGAGTAGAAATGATGTCCCCATTGTTTCTTCATGATTCATACCCATTCAAACCATTGAAATGTAATATGATTCCATATAGACCAATTTATATAATTTGTGATTTGTCCAATAATTCACGGAATTGCCCATATAACATTTAAATGCCATCAACTTTGCACTTACTGTCGACAGGACTGACATAATACTATTTGCAAAAAAGGACATCAATTTAACTTTGAAAAGATAGATTTACAATAGTAATTGTTGTATATATGACTATGACAACTTTAAACAAAACACTTTTTGTGGTGCTTGTATTGGTATTCATAATAACCAGGGTTAAATGATATTTACTAATAAGTTTTTTTTTTCAGTCAAAACGGTTTTGTTTCGCTATACGAAGATTTATGTGCTAAAACGGTCATAATGTATTATTTATCATGCAAGATAAAAATCACCATATTGTGATTCTTATCTTAATGCTTGTCGGGAATACCTTTCGAAGAACTATAATATTATAAGTTGTAATCCTTATTCAGTGGCGTGACAGGCGTGGGAGAAGGGGGTAGACTGACCTTTCCCCCCGAAAAAAAAGTTTCAGCGGGAAAATCCACAAAACACCTGGAAAAATGAAAGAAAAAACGCACATTTTAAACTTAGTTACCGGGAATTTTTTTCCTGCCCCCCCTAATAACAAGCACCTGTTACGCCGCTGTTCTTATTTGCTGACGCGTTGAAGTAAAATGTGCAATTGGAGTAGCACTTGCTGCAGTTAAAACAGCTGATTCCAAAGTGTAAGAAATGAACGGAAAATTGAGCCTTTTCATACAAGATATACTAGATTTAGTCCCTTTGCAGTGGCTACCTCAAGTCTGTAAAATTATTTTGCAAATGATTATTACTAATGATATAAATAAAGAGTGTCATTCCGTATTATATTATGACAATATAGTTAAATATCTTGTGTCTTTCTCTATTGCTAGTGTATCGGCATAATATTTGACAAGCGGTTACATTTTGTAAGGAAAAAAAACACACACACCAAAATTTAAATCTAATTAGAATAACAAGAAATATGTCATCGTACAGAGACCAAATAAGTCCAGGGGCAGCGCCAGGGTAAAATCTTAGGGGGACGAAAAATCCGTCGGGAAAATAATCCTAATCCAATTTGTTTTTAACTGCCAAATTACAAGCCAAACATCATCAGACAAGCAGGGTGCAGGGGGCCGACATGGCCGACGACGACCAAAATCATTTTTTTTTGGTCCGCCATTTTTTTACCTGCCAAATTCAGAACCAAACCTCCAACAAGTGTGACAAGCGGGGTAAGGGGCCCAGGGGCGTAGCTACGGGGGGGGGCCTGGGTGGTCGGAATGTGCCACCTCACAAATTCGTGTGCCCCAGGTGTCCCCACACAACAAAACTTATGAAAGTAAGCAGAAAAAAAATAAAGGGGGTGGTAGTGCATATCAACTTTTCTCGACGGTGACGTGACGGCAAAATTTTTGACTTGTGATTTGGAAGTGAAAAAAAATTGTCGCACCCCCCCCCCTCCCCGGTGAGCGGTTTTCGGCGGCTGGGGTGACCGCGAAAAATTGACTTGGCATTTGACCGCCCCCTGCTGAAAAAATCGTAGTACGCCACTGAAGCGGGCCGAAGACGATCAAAACTTTTTTGGCCCGCCAAATATGTGTGTTACCTGCCAAATTACAAGCCTAACATCATCCGACAAGCGGGTGGGGGGGGGGGGGGAGGGCGGACGGGGGCTGAGACAACGACCAAAACTATTTTTTGCCCGCCATTTTTTTAACCTGCCAAATTACAAGCCAAATCCCCGTTATTTTCATTACGTTGAAAACAGAGGCGGCCGCCTCCCCCAGCAACACCCCCATCCGCAGCCTGCTGTGGCGCCGCCCCTGAATCAGACATGTGTAAAGCCCTTGTGACCTTTGACGTCCAGTTCATCGTTGCTTAATTCATATTACATACCTGGCCCTAGTTTTATTAAAATCCGATATACCGTTTTTAAGTTATTGCGGTAGCGAGCCCAAATCAGACATGCATGAGGACTCGCGATCTTTAACATTATCTTGGTCTTTCAACTAAGAAATCCAGTCAGTCCATTGGTGTCTCCTTGAATAGAATTGAATCGAATTGAATTTGAAATTATCAAACTACAATGAACACTATACAATACATACATGCACACAATTGAATTACAACATATTAAAAAAAAAATAAAAGTATTTAAAGAATGTATACATACGTAAACGAAGCTGTTTGATGTGGAAGCTAAAAAGAGCATGCTAATGCGGTTAGTCCCATGTGATTGAAACCCGATAACCCATTCACCAAATCCCTGTAATTCATGTTAAGTTAGTATTACGGGTTTTTTTTATGTTTGTTTCTTTAGTTATAGCTTATAATGTATCCTTATAATGTATGAAAACTGTATAGTAGTTTGTTACATACTAAATCTCATTTCTCTGCAATGTTTGATCTATACAGGGTGGCCCAGAAAGAATGCTACAACTGTCATCGCTAATTTCTTCAACATCATCTGCAATATGCCATTGATTTTTGTTTCAGCGGGTAGAACATTCTTTTTCCAACATTATGATACCGGGTTTAATGATTTTGAGTCATTCGTTTGGGTCCTGCGGCCATTTTTCCGAGGCAATGTCATTTCCCAAATTTGCAAATTTTTCATCAGCGACGGTAATCCGAACACCGAGATATTCTCGCGTCTCAGCGTGCCATACCAGTAACCACGATGACAATGGAGATGCAGCTCACATGGTCTTCCGTATCAAAGCGAGGGCATTCCTGCCCTTTGTTTCGGCATACCTTATTTGATGGCACACCGTAACGTGAGAATATTTCAGTGTTCTGATGATCGCTGGAGGTTAAAAAATAGCAAATTTAGGAAATTTCATTGCCTCAGAAAAATAGCCCTAGGATCCAAACACCTCAATCAAAATGAATGATCATGGTATCATTTTGTTGGAAAAAGAATGCTTGCTCTAATCCATGGAATAATCACAATGACTATTTTGATGACTTTGAAGAAATCAACGATCGCTATGTGTACATTTCTTTTTGGGCCACGCTGTATAGCGCTTACGCTTTATAAAAAAAATAATAAATTATGATCATTATCGTAACAAGCCCAAATTAATTAACCCGCCAACATTTGTTAAAAGTGAGTAAAAAGAAAAACTTACAGCTTTTCAATTTTCTATTCTTTGTTAGACTTATCCTTTCTTCTTGAAAATAAACCGGGTCAGTACATTTGAGTTGTAATGATATTGCGGTGTCAATCAAACATGTCAAAGGCTCAACGAAATTTCAAGGGGGGTGAAACCCAAGCATCGTCCTGCATTCAGAGAATACAGAACAGTGCAAGATGGAAATCAGTGAGAGTTTGAAAAAAAAAATGTTTGAACGGTTCAAGAGCTATGATTATTTTGTTCAAAGTTTATTTTTAAATCCTTGTTATGAAGGATTCTTAGATGGGCAATTCTATCAGCTTTTTTGATAACAGTGTGAAAAACTCCCTTTTGGTTTTGTACACAATTTTTTCACATATTCTCATTTAAAAAAAAATAAAATATCCGATTTGCTCTTGCTTGTTGTGCAAGTATGTCCCAGCAAAAAATGTTCTACATGTTTTGTTTTGTTTTTAAAGAATGTAATGACACTTCAGAAAACTGCAAACATCGTGAAAATTTGTGTACAAATCCAATGGGAAGTTCTCCATACATTCATCAATTATAACAAGGATTAAATTAACTTTGAACAGTCATAAATTTTTAACTGTTCAACCAAATTTGCTCAAACTTTCACTATTTTCCCTCTTTTATTGTTCTTTATTTTCTGAATTCAGTAAGATGTTTGGGTTTCGTTCCGCTTTAACCCGTCAGTTATTGTGGATATACGCGTAGTGGACTGTAGGGCAAGGCCATTTATCGTGATTTTCCGTAGTCCCGTCAGTGGTATTTTGCAAAATCCCTAATGATGATTATTTAAATACTACTAAACCCTTAGGGTTTGTTATCCTAATACCATTTGCGCGTTTCCGAGAAAATTAATTAATTCTGACGATTATTTACAATGTCGTGACCAAGTCCGTTTTAGCAGTGTACAAACTACCGCAGACTTTCACCGTGTGCAAAAATAAATTACGTGGCTGGAATATCACGCCGTCACATCCTCGTTCACAATCTGTAGGGAGCGCTTGACAACCTATGTAGTCACAATTAACGCTTCTGTGAATCCGAAGATGTTTGAATACTGAATAAGAACTTCGGTGAGGGGCAACCATTCTATAAATAACGGAGAACTGCGTGAATGGCTTTTGTTAAAGAAAAACAGTACTGGTTGATAAAAATCTTTCATCAAAATTTCACATTTCATTGGTTTCCAGATGAGAGTATATCAGATTTGCATTACAATGTAGAACTAATTCACTCCATATGCAATGAAAAGATGAGGGATTGGCAGTTCGAACAGGTGAAGTTTTCCATATGATGTGCCCATTCCATTGCTATAGTGTATATGTCAACAACTGACATAGTCCCACATATTGATTCTGTGTTAGTACTTTGTCAGCAGTGGGGATTTGTGTAGCAGATTTGTTAAAAACAAAGTGTTTTGTTGTTTTCAACTACTCTCTCCTATACTATAGTGACATTTTCAGAATACCATCTGTTCACAGAAGGTTTGAAAGTAGCTAATATTAAAATGATGTTGTTCTGCAAGTATACCCAACCAGTACTGTGTATTCTCTTTAAATTCATTGAAAAGAGTCCTACACGAGTGCATTCTGATGCGTATAATGTAGAGCCACAGGCCTTAATAAATATTAATACAGTGTAACATAGCTGTAAAGACTGATCTAATGACTAATATTCGTGTCTGTGAAATCGCTATTGACGGTGATTCCTTCTTGGGACTAAGAACTTGCCTCACTTAGTCGATTATCTCATCAATGCACAAACAAAACTTGGAGAACAAATGTGTTTTCTCATCAGCAACTTCATCTTAATCAAATGGTAATTATATTTTTCAATACCAATCTGGAGACTACGGAACTTTTTTTCTAGAGCGTCATTTGGTCAATGCCCTACAGTCCATAGTAGGTCCAAGTTAAAAATGACCTGGTACATTTTTATTATTGATTTTCCATAGCAACACATGAAAGAAATATCTCATCTACTTATCTATGCTGATCCATCTTCTGTACGGTAGTATAAAAAATATTCGAGCATTATCCATACATCAATATCCCTCCTC
>JZLH01S0337089.1:15259-31611 GCA_001188425.1 Eucidaris tribuloides
GAATTTCCTATCGGCTGAGATTTTATTAATGTGCCAATTTGTATCTGCACATATTGTACTAGTGACAGCATAACTGTCCAAACTTTTGTATTCTAGGGTGTTTATTTGTCCATTAGAACACTGTCAGAATGTGTCAAATACCAAAGTTCGACAATTTTTCAAACTGGTCTTCAACAGTGTTATATAGTGTCTTTAATAAACATTTCATGCCCATTTGGGGAAAACCCTCTCGTTCATCAGAGTTAATTTTACCCCAGGGATCGGGTTATTTTTACCAAAGTATATGTAAAAGATATAATGGAACGGCGACACTATGTTCGACAAGGTTCAATGTTAGATTCCGTTTTCTTTTTATTGTAAATCAATGACATAATTAACGCACCCTCTTTGTTATCTTCTATTTTATACACGAAAAACACAAAAATACACTTAATGTGTATTTTCGGTCGTAAGTTAAATAAATATGAGCACTGGCGACGTAGACCAGACAGTTTGGTGTGCCGAGTAGCGGATAGAAATCATGTTGATCGCCGAAAATGCTACTGAATCCATCTGATGGATAACATCATTTAGTGGTATACATGTAACGGACTGGAATCGGCGAGAGACATTGCCGTTGAGCGTCTACACCCCCTTAGTTTAAGACATCATCAATCAATCAATCAATCAATCAATCAATCAATCAATCAATCAATCAATCAATCAATCAATCAATCAATCAATCAATCAATCAATCAATCAATCGATCAATCAATCAATCAATCATCAATCAATCAATCAATCAATCAATCAATCAATCGACCAATCAATCAATCAATCAATCAATCAATCAATCATTCTAATCACGACTGTGAATACGTTGTTTTGCCGTGCTATTGTATATTCTTACGAAATGATTGCAGAAGAAAATAGATTCAAATCAAATGAAATAATAATCTGTATAATTATTTCAAAATGTCATGTTTAAATTTCATTCTCGTCTTGTATGTTTTAGCGAATTCAACATTTGCTATTAAAAAGAGATAGCATAGATGTGTTTAGAAAATATATGTTTAGATTATTGACACTTAGTGTTTAGAGATTGGACATGAATGTTAACTAATTGATTTGTCACACGACATTAAGCATCTGAATATGTTTACAAAGTGACAACAAGAAGGTGTTTAGAAAAGGTTTTACTCGCTAAGCACAGTTTTCCAGTGTAAACGCACGCCACATTTCTGTAAACTGTTTTATCACATTAATGTGCCTGGATACAGTTTGTAAGATGTGCCCTGTAGACTTCATGTTTATGTTCTTTATCGGTCATTTACATCCAAAAGTGATGAAGTAATAAAAATCACGTCTATCCTTAATTATTTCGCATAAAATAATGCATTTCCCTCTTTCAATACCATGAGAGAGGTGAGGTAGGGCTAGGGACTAAATACATTTGATTCATTTAATGCTCTTTGACTCTCTCTTGCAAATTTACAATGCAAGCTTAAAACAGCAAAGGCTATATACATAACTTTATCACCATGATGAAAAACTCATGATGATTTAATTAAGCTTTTGTCAATGTTCCTATAAAGTTTAACTGAAGGGATTATTCTTTTCATTTTTTTATTTATAGAAATGTTTCATATTTGTTTGTTTGTTTTTACATGGGGCCATCCCCGATTGGCAAGAACATAATTTTCAGTTCTCATGATTATAAAACAACTTACATGATTGTTGTTGTGTGTGTGTGTGTTTTTTAATACTCTTATCATTCTGTAAATATGTTGTAATTCATGTATACGTTCATTCCAGTTTGTGAATAAACTCATTTCTTCAATTCAATTCAAAACACGGTATTGATAGGCCCTTTTCGTAACATGTTCAAATTATTTTCATACCTTTTAAACAAAGGTTGTTCTTGACAACCTGGAAGCTTCATAATGGATTCCAGCAATTGAAGTTCATTTAAAAGAGGCAAGTTAATAAAATAGTTCGTTTCTAGGTTCCCGGCAATGGAACATCCATCGGAAACGGCCTAAACCACGCCCTTGGATTGTAAGGGGCGTGTCTTATGTGCGCGTCGTTTTATAGGCCGCGCGCGCATATAGTGATGCGCATCAATCATGTCGCGTAATGCGCGAATGCGTCATGCGCATATTTTATTGCATAACTTACGCGTTTTTTTTTTTTTTTTTTTGAATACCGAAGGCAAAAAACTGACTCCGAACCCCCCCCCCCCCCCCCCCCCCCCCCCCCCCCCCCACCCCCCCCCCCCCCCCCCGTAGAGTGTTGTCAACATGGAAGAAACAGGTACCACCTCGTCGTCAGCGCCGGGTGTGGCAAGATTTAAAAATCGACCGGTTCGTTTCTGAATCAGACGTGCATAAAAGCCACGTCTGATCCATGGCTTGGACCGAATCTCGTGCACTACCTGTTGAAGTCAAAATTGGGAACGCGTTATATAAACAAAACGGCGTTGTCAAGTTCCGCATTGTTGATGCCGCTGGCGGCGCTTAACATCACATTGATATTGCGCCACTCAGCGTGCCCGTCAAATAGGTTATTGTGTCACGCGGCCTTTGCCACGTGCGCCTCTCTTTTAGCAGCATGGAGATGAAAGAGATGACTTCTTGCACACCCACATGTTCAGCTCTCTTCTACTTCCGCACTTCTCCGACCCACCCCCCTGAACAAGACTGTGTTTAAGACTCAGACACGAGCCTGAGGCCAACGCCTTACAACAACCTCCACGGCAATACGTCCGTCTTCCATCCCTTCTCTTCGCTTCAGCCGGAGACTTTCGTACTTTGCTAGTTTTCCGTCGTGTTGCTTTCTTACTCCTCCTTCATTCTGGCCACAGTCAATATCATAAGACTTTTGCTGCCTTTTCGCGCACCACACCACTATATCGGGGGCATTGTGGTGCTGTGATTTCTCCCGCGAAAAACAAGCCTCTTTCCCCGATCTGCCAACATCTTCCAGTCGCTGCTCCCGAAGACGCGAATATCTTGATCGTGAAGAGAGAAACGATCTGAGCTGCATTCTCCCTCTTCGTACAATGATTTAGAGGATGTCGTTGCGTTGAAGTTCTGCATCGTTCACCTCTTTTCCACTGCCTGTGCATTAATCTGCAACCGGTTGTGGCGCCATAGCGACCTGTGCCAAACTTACTGCTGACTGCTAAATATGTGGTAGTAGTCCCCTTTTTTCGATTGCACAATGAACACCGGGTCTCGGTACTGAAACCCCATCTCTTCAGATTGGCCACAGAGCATGTGTCATACGTGGTTTTCCAATCACAATTGCAGCAATTTAGGGCTGGTATTCAGAAGCGTCCTCAAGAGAGATTCCTTTGTTTTACACTTCCAGGCGTCCAGCAGGATCCTTGGATCCCATCTGCGACGCCTCTTTTAATTATTATTATTATTTATTATTTATTATATAATTTATTATTGCGCTTTTCCGTTAGGCAAGGCTACACATCAGGCCTTTCCTTCTTTACGAGGCGCATTATACAACGCGCCATAGATGGGACCGAGCATGTTGAAGTGTTGAAGATGGACCTCAACCGGGTTTCACCTTCTATTTTCGATGAGTGTGTGGTTTCTTTTACGTGCTGAGTGTTTCTGTCTACACACGGGACCTCCGGCTTACGTCCTATCTCCGGAGGGACGAGGAAATGGAGATAAGTTGCCTTACAGACACAACCGCCATTGGACGTGGGCTCGAACCACGGACCACTAGCGGGGGGGCGGGAAGGCCAAGCTGTTACTCCACTACGCCACGACGCTCCCCAGAGGGTCATTATGTCGCGCGCACGACGCTCTGATATATTGACCTCATCATGGCCTCATCGCGACGAGCTACATATCTCCCTCCTTGAATCTATTCGGAGCTGACTTGTGCCGTGGATCGCCTGGTTATGACGCCTCAAGCCGAGTCTGCCCGACTTGCCGAACATGTTTGCATCTGTGTCTGCCTCCTGCCTTTATTCTTACTGCTTCTCCACCTTCCTATTCGTCCACAGGAAGTCTGTGGGCGATACTGTCACCACTTTTCCGTGCTCTCACGAAGCTGTAGTAGCATTCGATGTTGTCTTTTCATCACAGAATAACCCTTAGTGGCACGTCAGCTTGTGTTGATGGCAGACTAGGGCTGCCTAGTGAGATTAGTACTTACTCCAGCCATCTTTTCGAATATCTTCGCAACTTGTCTCCAACTTCACTTAGTTCGGAAATTGGTACTTCATAGATCATAAGTTGCACTGCACTTTTGGCACGATAGTCTGCTTATAATCCACTCTTCATTACCCCTGTCACGAGCTACTTGTCATATTTGAAGCCACGGATCAAGAAAAGGCCACTTAGTCCACGTGCCTGATTATCGAGACAACTCACCGTTGATATTTCTGCGATGGGATATTTAACAGGCTTGTTGTGGCCGGGATATGTTATTTATGTTTTTTTTTTTTTAATTGTCGACATGGCAAAGGCTTCTTCTTCTTCACTTCCCCTTCAGAACTTAGTGACCTTGGTTTGCTGGCTTGATCCTCATTTTGCTCAACGACATGACGTCTGCTTATTTTTCTCCAGAAATGTCTTGGCGCTCCATACTTCGTAGCGTGCAATTGTAATGTCATCCATGTATTGTTATAACAGGAACGTGGGGTGTCGCGATTCTTTGACGGTAATTACTTTAACTTGTGTCCCTTGTCACAAAATCATTCAGAAGACTAGGTAACCACAAACAAGATTGGTGACAAACTACCCATATATTCCAACCTTAAAATGGTGCAGTTTGAGTCAATCCTTCAGGGAAATCTTCGGCAAAGACCCGAGTAATAGTTTGAACGAGATCCACAGCGATCTGAAGATGGTACATCTTAATGCAAATTATCGCTCGTGTTGACAGATCCGACTAGCATAGCCAAGCCAGCCATAAACACTGCAAGTCTTTTGACTACTTGGCATCCTTGATTTGTCTCCCTACGTGAGATATGCTCCATACACCTGGGTGCCACTTACACCTATTACTGAACGCTAACATCAATATTTGTTGCTGCCGGAGAATTTTCTTAAAGTTTTGCAGTACAGCAAAGAAAAGTTTCGCCTCAATTCAGTTAGTGCAATTGGACGAAATCTGAGTAGTTTTTTATCCGCGCTCCGATTTGGTATGGTCACACTTCCGCTACTCTCACTGATTGGACTTTTGTTCGATTACACTACATTATACTCAATACCCTTAGTTAGTCGAGGGCTCTCTGTACTACGGAGTCGTTTTTGGCATGGTGATGGACGCGTTTCTTGTATAGACGAAGAACATTAGTTTATTTCCTTTACAAATGGACGGGTGCGTCTCGTCAAAAGGCCTCTGTCTGAGCATCGGGGGACAGCTCCGCTGCCAGACGTCATATTATGATTTAAGTTTGCCGGTAGTTATCATGAAGGTACTCATCCAACTCAGCTTTCGCACAAGCTCAGTACCTTTTGGACACGGTCAGAATAGATTGGCGCCCAGGATCTAAATGGGTCACGCAAGGAATTTTCGTCTCATATATTCCTATTCTCTCCTCCGTATTACACGCTCGCTCTTTTTCTCGAATTTCTCAATTTCCGGTGAACAGATTCAACTTACTCTTCAGACTTGTACTTCAAAAACCGCCGCTACGAATCTGCTTACGTATTCTCTTTCTCCTTCCTGCCGGAGCTGCGTACGAATCGTTCTCTACTTTGATTAGGTATCACGTTGAGAGGGCCTCACTTTTAACTCGAAACTCTACGCCATCTGACATGAACAACATTCTCGTAAGTTGTAGCTTTTGCTCACAGTACCGTGCATAAGCCAGACTTACATTCTGCAGCTCCTCATCGAAAGTTCGACCACTCTCGTGTTCGACATCGTTTGTCCATCTAAATCATTGGGCGACGAACTAAATCACGCAAGCCTTTCTCCTCTGACTCTCTAAAGCTTTCGGTTACCATTGTGGGTTTTATCAAGTTAACAGCATGCTCGCTTGACTATCGTTATTCACAATGAAACGGTTTAGCAGACTCACCAACATTTGGTTGCCCTGTGAAGCCGTAGAAGGTAGCCGTTACCACAACACAAACGTTATTATTTTACTCTGCAGATTTTGCGACAGGTGTATACTAGTTCTCACTTATTTCACAAGATTTATCAAATCTTTCTTGTGATTTCTGTCTTGCACACTGTTCGATGAGTGAGCAGAATTGATACTTGACGTGGATGCATACAGCCCATCTTGTGTGTTCAGTTTTACTTCATTAATTTGACGAAAACTTGCGAGGTCTGACACTCTTGGCAGGTAGGTGTGGTTTGACATTGTGAAAGTCATTTCAAGGTCATGAACTTCAATAATATGTTTGGCAATTGCAAATCTTGACCAAATTAGTTAATTTGGTTAGAATATAGAATATTATCTGATCGTCGCACGAATATCGGATTTAAAGCATCATGAAAGATGTAAATACAACCTTCGAATTTTATATTTACGGGCCTATACAATCTCTGAAAAGGAATATCCACATTTCTCGAAGTTTGTTATTTTCTTTGTGATAATCATTGTTCATGCCATTAACGATTTGGTGATTTATTTCGATTTTAATTTATAAGTGGACCATCTGGAAAAAACGACAGGGTTTTTTCTCGCTGAATGAGGCTATCTAGCCGGGCATTCTTTTTTTTTTATACTCACAGAAATAAATACCATACAATACCAGAATATCACGAAGATTTTTTTCTTGCAATGAGTTTTCTGACAAGTCATTTCTGATTGTGTTTTTTATACTCAGCCATGCGTGAATGACAAGCTCGGTGAGTATGTGGTATTTCGGATAGTATCACATGATAGAAGATATCTGAACCTTTACATGTTTTGGGTTTTTTTTATCAGAGATATGAAAATGTCTTCAAAAATATGGGTTTCCTTTTTTTCTCCGACACCCCAGTATAAACTGGGGTTAAGTTCTAAATTTCACAGACGATCAGTTTCAAGGAACCATTAATTAGTTGAAGCCAAATGTGACAATATCCACATACGTATATATCCTTGGTATGTAAACAATCTTCAGTACTTGATTATCACCCGAGAGCCATTTTCTGATAAGCTGAAAAAATCCGTCACTCAAAACGTTGTATCTGGATGCTGAAATATATGGTTATGATACCAGACAATCCTCACATTTTCACATGTCATTAATTCGAACAACCGTGTCTAAGAATACTATTTTCTATAAAGACCTAAGTTAGGTCCCAATGCCCAGAATTCTGAAGTTAAAATGAGTCCAAAAATTTAACACATTTAACAGGAGATAATTATAAGCAATTATGTTTAAGTGAAAAAGTGCAATTTTATATTTTATGTTTTTAACAGGCTTTCCATGTTTATTACGTAAACATTATGTATCATAATGTATTTGTCTTGTTTTACAGGTATCAGAGCCCTGCAATAACACATCTGTGTTCTTCTTGCTTGGTGATTCTTCATTATCATAGCATACAGGTATAGACGTTTGTATATAATTTCCATGTGTAATTGTGAATTTTGAGTGTTGATTTTCATTGTTATTAATTTTGATGTTTCTTACACGTTATGTTTACATGAAGAATGAAGAAAATGAAATTTAAACTGGATTGGAAAATTAAAATTGACAAATTTATATGACTTCTACCCAACTGTTCTAATCATCGTTCTTGTCTTTGTACAGAACGCCGATCCTGTTATTGGTGTACAGTCGATCAATCTGTACAACATGGTATTCCAGATCTTCGAAGAGATTCCGTCCCACGAGACGTGTAATGACCAGTCTCCATCACCTACCAGAGGCTTGACCCCGGATGAACTCATTACCGAACTCCTTGAAACAATTGCGGGTGTGGCAGATCCGCTCGGCTGGGATGAGGAGGAAGAAACTGTAACCAAACGTTCCAATATGAGTGCATCGGTATTACTTCGAGTAATGGACACTTTCGACGAGCGTGGTTTAACAGATTCTTCTGACAGTTATTTACTGAGGAATGTGGAGTTGGAGGACATTGCTTCATCACGGACAATGGAGACTAGTGATGATGAAATTGAGGATGGTGATGATGACATTAGAGGTGATGGAGATGAGGCTAGTGATGATAGTGGTGATGAGAGCGATGATGAGGAGAATTCGGATGACGATTCTGATGACGTTTCTGATGACGTCACAGAGACAGACTCTGACGACATCGATGACATCATGGTTGATCTACGGGTCGTCAGAACTCATCGGGAGTTGGCCGCTGGTGGTGTCATCATCGAGGTCGAGGTCGGGGGCCTTCCGTACGCACCGACGCTGCTGGCGTATCGGGACGAGTTCGGGGATGTGACCGTCCCCATGGAGATGAGATGCAATCAAGCGGCCTTGGAGATCATTCGAGCGATGAAAAGCGGAATGACAGTGAAAGTCTCGTCTTCATCTTTCCGAGCATCACCGACTGAGGAGAAGGAGGAGGAAGATCCTCTGATTGCTATACTGGAGAGCAGCACGTATCACGACGAGTCGGATTCTGATTCGGATGTAAGCGCGACGATACTGATGGCGATGTGTCATCCAGTGATAGAGACACGATGAACACTCAAGCCAAATGTCACGATGACTATGAATGCAAACAATTGGGTCGTGGTCATCGAAAACGTAAACGCGATGTCGATGGAGATGATGATGCCCCACGCCACGTACGCTCGCGATACGCTTGATATCATCCTACAACTTGTATATAACAGCACCATTCCAGACTCATAACAAATGGCAAATCTGAACTGTACGTGCATGGACTCAAACTGATTTAACAAATGCATACTTTGAGCATCCATGTGAATAATATAACGTGCACATATTCAAACCCATCGACCTAAACTTCGTAACGCACATGTGTTCAAACCCATATGGGCGTGACTCATTCATGTAAATATGCTTGGAATCGAATTCATCTACAACTACCCTCCATACTCAAAAGTATTGCAACATACACTAATGCATGCATTTTGAGTTGAAGGGGTCTTTCTATAATGACGTCCTAATGAAGTTTGTAACTGGAAAATAGCAAATCATTCAAAAAGATATCAATGAATATTCTTTGTCCTTCCTTCTCCAAGGCGGAGAGATTATCAAATGTTGGCGCACCCAAGGCAGAGGGGCTGGAACATAAAATTGAACATGTTTTCGCCTTCCTATAGGGGTGGGGTGTTTATACACACTAGCATCGTAATGCGGTTTCATTTTTCCCGTGAAACGGTTTTGGTAGCTTGGAAAGACTTCCAGCAAACCAAAAAATATCAATGTATTCTTCTGACGTGGTCTCAGAAAGAAGACACCACGCCGCAAACACGAAAGCGCCTCCTATCTTCATAAGATAGTGATAAAGAGGATAAGGCTACTAATATAAAGATGATGACCTTCTCTCCACATTATATCAAATGTAATAATAAGTCGCATTACAGCAAGTTTTAGGATGTTTGCAATAATAAATCGCCTTTGGAATTGAGAAAAAATAAATTACAACTTAAGGAGGTCCTTTTCTGAAATATGGGGTGTATCCCCCTTATTGCTATCTTATGAAGATAGGAGGCGCTTTCGCCTTTGCGGCGTGGAGTCTTCTTTCTGAGACCGTGTCAGAGAAACACATTGGCATTTTTTTGTTTGTTGAAAGTTTTTTCAAGCCATCAAAACCGTTACACGAGAAATATGAAGCCGAATTACGATGCTAGTGTGAATTAACACCCCACCCCTATACAGGGAGGCAAAAAGGGGGTTTTATTTTATGTTCCAGCCCATCTGCCGTGGGTGCGACTGCATTTGATAATCTCTCCGCCTTGGAGAAGGAAGGAAAAAAATGTTCATTGGTTTCTTTTCAAATAATTTGTTATTTTTTGATCATAAACTTCATTAGGACGCCATTATAAATTAGAAAGACCCCTTCAACTCAAAATGCATGCGTTATAGTGTATGTTGCAATACTTTTGAGTAGGGCGGGTAGTTCTCATGTAATGACTACACCATCCGTGAGAATAGCGTGCATGGCTCAATCTCATCCATGTTATCTATGAGAACTAAGAAACGTGTATGGAATCAATAACGTGCATGCATATTACCTCAAACACAACTATTATAACGTGCGTGGACTGAAAAATCATCCATGAAAACTATTAAACTACTTAACGTGTATGGAATCAAATACAATCACGTGAACTATACAAATGTACATTGACTAAATTAATCCATGAAACTATAAAACAACCAAACGATTGACGAAATCAAACTCATCCATGTGAACTTTAGAACGTGCATGAACTAAAACTCATCAATGGTAACTACATAACTGCATAACTCAAACTCGTCCATGTGGACTATACAGTGTGTCTCAAAAAAATGGTCCAATCGGAAATTATTTTTTTAATATATGAAAATCATGTACAACCTAGTCAAGTTGGGTATTGTCATAAAGCTCAAAGGCCATACTTTCTAGTGCAATTTATTTAATTTCATTTGAATGTGTCAATCCAGAGATATATTGAATTTTCTGTAATGACGCAAAATCGCGTTTGTCCCAGTATACTGTATGTGCCATAAGTCATGTGCATGCAGTTTCTGCATATTGTTTAACAAAGAAACCACAATGAAAAGTATTGTGTTAGCGTTCGATTTAGCTGAATGAATAGCTTTTTCAGGTTGTACATTTCTGATTTCTTATTATTTGCAATACAAAGGAGGTACATACTTTGACAAAAGGGCTAAAATGAATGAGATATGCAGATGATAATGATGTCAGTGTGAATGCAGTCTGGTAAACAGAAGACATGAACATATGCAATATCATTTCAGTGTTGAGTAAAGGTTAATTGTATGACTTTTTTTTATTTACATGTTCTAGACAATCAGAAATAAACAAATTGAAAGAAAAATTCATTTATTACTTGTTTTATTATTGATTTTTGTAATTCAGTTTTCATGAGTTCTTTAATTAACAATACCACCAATTCAGTTGTCATTATGACCAATACACAAACTGGGACAAACGTGATTTTGTCTGACTGCACAAAAGTAATCATAACTTTTGACTTATTTAATTATAAATTAAATGGGAGTAAGTTTATCAGACAGAAAATTTATTCTGCTTTAATATGATACCAAATACACATACCTTTTGAGAAGATTCCATAACTTAAATATTTTTCTCCCGATTGGACCATTTTTTTGAGACGCACTGTATAGTGTGCACGGATTAACAAACTGTGAAAGACATATTACCAAAACTGTCGAGGCACATTATTCTGGCGCAATTTTGCTGAAAACAAAGGCTGTTATGAATTTATACATCAATAAAATAACGTCAGACCAATTACCTATAACCGCATCAGATACAATGAATCATATTTCGATCACACTTCGGTTTTCCATTTTTCCTGTTTTTTTTCGATAACGTTCAAGTGAACTTGCCGTTTTGACTAAAATGAATTTGCTTTATAAATAAATTTGTACATATTAATTATAACCAAAAGCAAGATTCTGTCAGTGGTGTTTATTTATATTTCCTTGGATTCTTGTCAGTATCTTCTCTTAACCATCACTGCTCATGGTGTGAAATAACGTTTCATATGGGACGGTCTTAGGCTATAAACATACACAGTGTAGTACAATCCTCAAACTACCCCAGTGTAAAGGGCGGCGGAATGTATTTTCAATATTTTCATCCTCCTATATAGTATTACATTTCTGCCCGATGTTGCTGTTTTTACTGTGGTGTTAAGGCCACCGCACACTATGCGATTTTCCGTCGCACGACTTACCGATTTGCATCTGAAATAAATCCCGGAAATAAATCAGCGTGTACGAAATATAAGCTTTGTTTTTTATTTCGGATCCAAGTCAGTGCAGTCGTACGACAAAAGTCGTGTGGTGTGCGGTGGCCTTTACTTGAGGCCAACCATTTTTACAGCAATTCCAATTCCAAAAATACGAAATGAGTGGATTCCGCGAGCAAGCATCGATCAGTTTTGGAAAATTTGAAAATTTCAAGTTGTAAAACTCTGGTCTATTCTAGCACTAATGACACTACTGACTTGCTATTTTATTACGTTATGAAGATGGAAAAAATAATAATCTAGATAAGGTCATATTGATCACTCTAATCAATCCACGTAAACTTCCCGAAAAGCACTCAATAAACGTTGGTGTAAGTCTAGACTGTTTTGATACCACAGGAAAACTTGTCAAACATCTCGGATTTTTAGGCCTAACCCTTGATTTAAAATCACTTCTCCAATTTCATGCTTCGTATTTTACATCCTATTCGAAGACTGCTCTTCAATCTTAAAAGATTTTTCTTAGCAAAAAATAAAAATAAATAGATAAATGAAAATAAAAAAAAGTCACAGAAAGAAAATCTGCTTTGTAACACATACATTAAAGAATGGTAATGGGACTAAGAAATTTTCTTTACCTTTGTGTATCATCTCCAGTTCATGACAAATAAAAAGCGATACTTGCATTTTCGTATACACAGATAATGTAGCTTCAATGACATACCCCCCCCCCCCCTCCGTTCCAATCATTTGAATGTACGGCTTGCAGTGTATGATCAGCAAATCAGGTGTGAGAGTATGATGTGCAGCTATATGTATCTAATCTCTATAGCTGCACACAATCGGAATACTCTCGAATAGATGATCTTTTCAATGATGTTACTTAAGGTATAAATCCATTCAGCGCATTATTCTCATAATTCGACATTTAGCACTCACTTTATTGAAAGATCGCGAACATTATAGCCTGACAGGCCTACTTGATTTCGGGTGACCTTGAGACGCCGTCACGGTTTTGTCATTCATATAACTTTGGAATGACGGGGAAAACTTACTTGTTTTGGCGTGCAACACAGTGTGCAGACATGTTAGCACTGCAGGTTTGTGTTTCAACGTACAAGTTATTGTTACCTTCGTCCGAAGTACTGCGTTGATGTGATGCACCGGTCCAGGCAGAGCACATTTCTTTCATTCTTTTTTGCATGACTGTAATACATAATGGTAACGAGTTGTTCGCCTGTTTGTTCTAGCTGCAGGCTAAAAGACCTTCAACAATACGTCATTATCCTCTCTGAAAGAGTGGTTATCTACGTGGTGCGAGATCTTTTCTCACTTGGGATTACAGCAACGACTGGAGGTTTTGCTCCATCCACCGTGAAGGCATTAGCAGACAGGCCTTCAGTTTTGAAACCAACACAATTTCCCTTTTGAGGGGAAAATCATTGAAAGTATAAGAAGTAGTGGCGCAGGGGCGTCGATTCATTATTCGGATGGGAGCCAGGGGGCAAAAGCGAAAAAAGTTAGCAATCTTCGGCGCGCTCCGCGCGCCAAATTGTAATAGAGGCACGCGAAGCGCCCCCAAAAATTGAAAACAGTGTTTGTTAAATAATATTTAATGCAAAATGTAATGGTTCTGTAGTGCTTTCCAATCCTTGCAATACAATGATGAATTTTTCAAGTTGCCAAAATTATTTGGGGGGGGGGAATCGATATGTTTGCCCCCCAATACTTTTATTGGGGTGGCGACTGCCCCCCTTGCCACCCCAGGATCGACGCCCCTGCAGTGGCGTAATGAGCCAAATCATTTAGGGGGTCGGACACGAACATGTACACACAAATTTATCAATAAACTCAAGTCTCTGTAGCATGATCAAATTTCAGTTGGGGGTGTCAGGCGTCCCCCCCCCCAAAAAAAAAAAAAAATCTGACCCCAGTGTTAAGAAGCTTGAAACAAGCGATTTTTTTTTCTTTGGTTGGGAGCTTTAGAGACCCCGATTTCATCCCCACCCACTTTGCGTCCCCGACATTCCGATGATAGGCTTCATCACGTGTTATGACTGATTCATATTATATGCCATAGCTATAGCATCAATATATTCCGATTTTTTTTTGACAATGCGTTTCAATTGTTGTTCCTTGACTCCCTTCATTTCATTTCATACTTCTATTTTATCTTCCTCTCCCCCTCCTCCCTCCTCCTCTCCTCCTCTCCTCCTCCCCTTCCTTCTTCTTCATCATCTTCATCTTTTTTCTTCTTCTCCCTCCTCCTCCTCTTCTTAATTCTTCGAAATTTAAAACTTCGCGGGAACTGTTTGGTCACACGATAAAATATCATTTTCCCCAAATTCTTGTTGCGATCGAGTTGATGATTTTCAAGCACTATTTGATGGTTCCCGGGATGAGCTGCTCTTCAGACACGAATGGCTGTTAGAATAAGGGCCAATTTAATCGAATTATAATAGGGAAAATGGGTCTTTATTTGATTTTATTATTACTTTTGACACCAAAAACCACAGGAAGAGTTAAAAAAGCGAGACTTTCGTCAACTTGCTTTGTTAGCTGTGCTGGCTCTTTTGGTGATAGCGCCATCTGTTGGGTGTTTTGAGTATAATGGTCAGAGGTCACAGATTGCAAAATAGTGTAGGTGGCCTGTGAACAACACTGAAACAGGATCTGGAAGTACATTTAAAATCCGGAGGCATCTTTCCTCCTTGTACATTTTCAAGAATCCAGGAAAGATGAGTGGAGGAGTATCATATTATGGGAGCAAAATAAGCCTCATTTCGAATGCAGGTATTCGATATGAAGGCCATTTGTTCTCTGTTGACACTAATGAGTCGACAGTAACATTGTCGAAAGGTGAGTACATGTACGGCGCTACACCGCACTACAATAATAACATCCTCGGTGTCGGTCAGTGCACGTAATGTAACGCTATTCGTGGACGCTTATCACGCTTACCTCGACATGCTAACTTGCCATTCTAAACCATGTAACCTAGAGGATGAGTTTTCGTGAATTAGAGATTTATGTGTTGGTGAAATTGGCGAAAATTCTGGGCTTATATTTTAATTCTTTTCTGTTGAAAATGACGGGAACTTCAACTTGTCAAAATTTGGTGGCACCGTTTCGTTTCCATTCCCCATTCTGCATCTCGCGTGATTATTTGAGATTGCTTTCCGACACGAGTTGAGAAACCCCTCAATAATAGTCTTCATGTCATTTGCAAGGAATAAGTCACATAAATTAACGTTAGTCTTTCAAATTTGACCACGTACTGATCCTGCATCCATGTGCTCACTAAAAATTGCAACTGTGTCTGTGGTGGGAAACCCAATCACACATGCACAAATGCCACAACATAAGTCATAAACAAGTCAACATGGTCAAGGGAAGGGGGGGGGGGTCCCCCTTAAGTAGTTCGTGGAGGTTGGGGATAACGGCAAACCTGGCTGGGGGCTGTACATACACGACATAAGGGCCTGTTTCATAAACATGATAAAGCTGTTCGTAAAGTTAAGCACAACCTTTTTTTATGAACGACTGGAACATCGTGTGTTCCTGGGGGTTAATCTACACTAAAAATAAATGCTAATTAATCACATTCTTATGATTAAGCACAAGAAATGATCACCAGTCGTTCAAAAAAATCAAAGTCATGAACTCGTGTGCATGCATAACTTGCGAACAGCTTTATGAAACAGGCCTCTGGCAGTGTAAGTCCTTAAATCAGTAGGGCCAATGGTCCATAAACACAGATCGCCTTTGACTTTGATAACCACGCATGGGCGTAGCGTACGGGGGGGGCACGTCGCCCCCCACAAATTTTGTGTGCCCCCCCCTTTTCCAGTGAGAAAAATTTATTGACCATTTTCCATTAAAATTATCGTGTTGACTATTTTTGATGATTGATGTAATTGAAATCGTCTTTTTTGTTGATTGCAAAATGTGCAATTTATTCTTTAATTGGGGAGGTATTTTTGTGTGGGCAGGGGCCTCCAGTAATAATAATTTTGAATTTTTTCAAAATTTTTCCTGTCCATTTTTGGATAACTGAGAATTAAATTTAATACTATTTTTTTTAAATATGTTAAGGTTTTGGCAATTTATTGTCATTGAATTGACATATGGAAGTTGTGAGGAAAGGTGACATTTTTTCTGAAATTATTAGGGGCTTTTCATGATGAAACGGTACATTATTACGACTTTGTGTTTTTGTGTGACAAGTTGTGATAGTGAAATGGGAGTCATGGAGGTTCTACGGTGGAGTAAAATTTGACATTGGTGCTAAATAATCTGTTTCCAGCCTCCATTTTATAATAATTGCTAATTGATTATGTTTGTGATTGATGCAATTTATTATTTTTTATGATAAATTTGGGAGTCTGGTAGGGGAATGTTCATAAGCTTAAATTTACATTGTCAGCAATAAATGTTATTTAGCATCATTCTAAGATCAAACATTTTTCTTTCTCGAAATCTACCTCGTCCAAATTTTCACGTCATTAATTTTTGGGGT
>JZLH01S0337089.1:65259-81257 GCA_001188425.1 Eucidaris tribuloides
AACTGCAGTGTCAGTAGAGCGCGCCGATTGGCTTATCTAGATCCATTGGCTCCGCTTAATGAAAATTCGTCGTGGCTTCAGTGTATTGGCGAATTGCTCAACCCGAGGCCTTCGCGGCGTTTGCAAGAGGGCGTGAATGTTAAGGCCTGAATTCCTCATGTCCTCACGCATTGGCAACAATTTTTTCTTTCATACACAGCATATTTTAAACAATATTAACATTTCTAGGCTCTGCGACAAGAGATGCCTGCCTTAATGACTCAATACGCGGATCTTACTGGTCTAATGTCTGACCAGGTCCCAGAATCCCAAGACATGGACCCCACCGTCTCATTAGTTCTGTCGTCGAGCGCCATGTATTGCTGCTACCGAGAAGTGGAAGAAACACTCGAGCGGTAGGTAACCGCAGTACAAAGATGAGTGGGTGTTCACTGGATTCTGTAAAAGCATAGTTATGTATTCCCACAATTTTAATATATTTATGTTGTATAGCCCCCTATGTTACGCGTCATCATACCAGCCATCTGCTTTCCAAGGTACATAACAACGAGACAATGGTATTGATAAACTGCAAAGCTGCAATTAGGTAATTCTCTTAGTCTGCGTATTGAGCCTATTGAACTGTGTCGAGTTCATAGCTTATTTTTAGTTATCATAATGATCTGTGATAAAATGCATAATTAATCCATAAAATTGCCATGTAGCAGGGATGCTATTACACATTTCTATCCAAAAACATAGTTTTAATGTATATGATAAACATATTAGACGGACAAGGTTGAAGATAGACTATAAGTTAGGTAATAGGATGTAACAACAAAAAAAGTCATTCAAAATCTACAGTCACACCAAAAAAATTTCAGCTTACACCTTGGTAAATAAAATCTTAATGGTATTTATCCATAATAATACCAATGCATGTACACAAGTTTATTCTAGGAGGGAAAAGAGAACCGACTCCATTAAAACATGGTCTCTTACAGTATAAAAAAATTTTATGGGTCTTTCTATCGTAAAATGGCCTATAATAATGGCAGAAACAAAAACTGGCTCCTACAGATACATAAAATCATCTTTGCACACCAAACCAGCGCGGGTTCTAGACGGAAAATTTAGTGGGCCCTACTGGGGTTCCGCATTCGCGCGCCAATCCTAAGTCAAGTTTTTTCTCGGTATCCCAGCCGCCGAAAAGTCGTCGGGGGGGGGGGGTGGAACCGAAAAAATTCCCATTCCAACTTCAGGTCAATTTTTTTTATGATCAACATCAGTCGCCGAAAGGTTTTTTTTTTGGGGGGGGTTGGAACGAAAAAAAATCCCGAATCCAAATTCGAGGTCAATTTTTATTTTTACGATCAAGCTCAGCGCCCTAAGGAATTTTTTTTTTTGTGGGGGGGGCGGCGCTAGTGCCACGCCCAAAACCCCCGTAAACCGGCCTGACCCCACACTATGAGATACACTAGTTTTCATTCTATCGGCCTGATTCTACTGTCTTTTCATTTATGACAGGCAGCGATTATGAAGAAAGTTGGGCAGTAAGGTTGCAAAGAAGGACGAAGGACGAGCTCAAATTAAGACCCTTCAACGTGAATACATGAAGACGATGTCGATCTCCACCAACCATTGTAACCACACTCCGTTTTGAAAATGAAATGCGAGTAAACAATTTGCTTTTTGATTCGTTACGAACAGCAAAGCGTTATTATCACATGAAGTTAAAACTGTTATGTAACCTAATTAACCTTAGAGGACCTGTAAAATAATGGAAACCTTTCAATTAAAATTCTACAATTCATGTTTCCGATGAAAGATATATGTCATTTGCATTGTAATTCTGGGACTAATCCACTTGCAAATGTAGATTCGAGCTTAAATATGTGAAGTTCCACCTCCAGCTCAATGCATATATTTCTGTTTAGTACATCTGTTAGCACGGGGATTTATTAGGGATTGTTAAAAGCGAAGTGTTCTGATATTTTCAATCACTCTCTTCTGTACTGTAGTGAGTTTTCAGAATGTGCATCTGCTCATAGAAGGTTTGAAACAGTTGATATTAAAATATGTTGTTCTAAAGTACTCGGTATTATCTTTAAGTGGTGCCTATAAACAGTTTGAATACTTTTGCTGCAATGCAAGTGCCCCTTAGTATATTCGGTGTGAAGCCTTTTTCTACAGTTTTTACCAGTTTGTTCTCGCATAGTGTAACAAGACCGTGCCTGTGTGTAATATTTTTACAATTCGGTATTTTTCGGTGTTAAGGAGAAAAAAATCACCTTTTACTATAAGAAGTCAAACGATTTTTACAGATACACTGAGAAAATTCCGCGTCAAATTGTCCACAACGCCCCCCCCCCCCCTAGTCAGCAAATTCAGACACACCCACCCTGTGTATTTGCAATTATCGTGTGCATTTTTTGGGCCTGCAAAATGTTTTTTGCGTCGTCGGACACGTGACTTCGTTGTCGATGCTGTTGGGTGGCAAAAAATTTGGTAGGCAAAATTTTCCTGACGAATTTCACCTCCAATGATTTTCCATGGTGCCGCCTTCCCCCCCCCCACCATCATTAAAAGTAGGTTAGTGACGCCTCCGTTGTTCCAATGGTCTAATTTTCTGTGTAAAATTGTATGAATCTACAAGGAAATGGTTTGATTCGCTGGCATTTTACATACAATGTTGGTTACAATATCATGGTACCGGGCTAAATCAACACAAAGCGCTGTCATATACAGGATGACCGTATTTTACAATAAATATAAATTACCAAATAAATATTTTCAATAGAAAATAACAATATTCTTCAATAAAAAGAGACACTGAGTTTTTGGGTGTATGTTGTGCTTGTGTTTAATGTTTTTTATAACTCTTGCTACCCGTGTTAAAGAATATCACCTGTTTGATATAAAAACTTAAAATAATTTTTACACTTGTGTTGTGTTTTCAGCAATATTTCCATCATGGCCCAATGATTGAATACAATGTACAATGTATGTCTGTGAATTTTTATAGATAGATTTGTAGAATAGTGGTAGCTTCATGTTTATTAGTAAACTTTATTTTAAAAAAAATAATACAATTTCTATTATGATATACAGTGTGTCCCAGAAAAAGGAAACGAGATTGATGAAGATATTTAAAGTGCTTAAAAACAAGTATGAAAATAAGTTGTACGATGGTTGGAAGCATATTTTTTCTCTTTTCATTTGTTTAACGGTCACAGAGATTCCCATTTACGCATGGCTGCAGCAAAGACAATAGAAGGGACACAGGTATGAAATCATTGCACGAGACAATTTGAATTCACTTTCATGCTTGAATGTATTCTGAGTATTTTCGACATTGAAGGGCACCATTGAAAGCGATTTTATCTTCTTTCATATGATACCACTTTGTGAAAAGTAGCGTTGCATCAGTGAGGAAAGACAATTTGAAAGTGCTTGCTTTAAAAAATGTTCCAAAAGGCATTCATTAACAGTTTTCTTGGAATTGGCACCAGCAAGCCTATAAATTACCCTTGCGAACATGACTCAGACTTATTGTTGTGTCCCCAGCAAGATATTATGTGAAGTCAGCCGTGCGTGAATCGTATTGTTGTGCTCGCCTCTCGTTATCAAAATTTTCATTTAAAAAAATCACGCTAAAACAGGCATGTTTAATTTTACTTGTCCGGCATACATATTCATTTTTACGCTGAGGTCTCTATGAAAGAGAAATTCTGAGTTTTTACGTCATACTTTTTTTTTTAAAAGACAATCACATTTTTTACCATGAAAATGGACTCAAAGATGGAATATGCGCGTGCAAATGAATTTTGGTAGCACCAATATCCATTGTTTTATTCAATTATGCGTGAACGATTAATAAACAGTAATGTATCAATGAAAGAGAAGGAACACAGCTTTACAATCATTCCTAATTTATTGAAGAAACTATTCATTATGATTAGAATATTTTTGCATTGAAATCCGTTCTTTTTTCTGGGACACACTGTATATATATTATATAATTATATATATATATCTGTGAGTCGGGATCCGACTGAATAGTGCTCAATATCATATGATAGAGCGCAATATATTTGAAGTAGGATGAATTTATACTCAATGTGGCTACTGCCAGTTTCATGCTTTTAATCAGCATCATCAGGCCCTGAATATGAAATGGAAGTGAAGCAAATAAGTGAGAGTGAGAATACATATAAGTACAGTTACTAATAAATACGTTTAAACAACGTCAATTACTTAGGATCGATCATGTTTACGGAAGATCGATAATTACTAGAAACACTATTATAATCTTAGAGATATTGTTTAAACGTATCTTATAGTAACTGTACTTAATATTATTCTCACTCTCACTTATTTGCTTCACATTCCATTTCATAGTCAGAGCCTGATGATTGCTGATTAAAAGCATGAAACTGGCAGTAGCCACATTGGAGTATTAATTCATCCTACTTCAAATACATATATATATATATATGTGTATTATTTATATATATATGTGTGTGTGTGTTTGTGTGTGTTGTGTGTGTTGATGTGTGTGTGTGTGTGTCGTGTGCGTGTGTGCTGTGTGTGCGTGGTGCGGATTGTGCGTGTGTGCGGTGTGTGTGTGTGTTGTGTCGTGTGTGTGTGTGTGTGTGCGTGTGGCGTGTGTGCGTGTGTGCGTGTTGCGTGTGTGTGTGTGTGTGTGTTGTGTGTGTGTGTGTGTGTGTGTGTGTGTGTGTGTGTGTGTGTGTGTGTGTGTGTGAATTTACATTTTGCGTTTTTTCATCTAAAGTGTGCTGATTTTAAAATCTTCAATTGCAAAATGAAAAAATCTGACGACGTCTTAATAGACGTAAAGTAAATATCATTTGGTTGTTGAATATAGAATAACATTAATGATATTCGGCTTTGAAAAGAAAAAAGCTCATTTTAGGTGTTGTTATCGATAGTTTTTTAATGCAAACGCTATGTCCAATGAAGTAGAAAACAAAATTGCCAAACAATAATAATATTGATCAACTTCACTTTTTGTATTTCTAAGAAGTACTCCGAGGTTTATTACGCATTTAATCCCCTTTTGACAATTACTCTTTCGTGTGGGGAACATGTACATGTATTTAACTATATTGATAACTTTCTATAATTAAAAGGGATCATACGCATTGTTTCTGATGCATACATCAAAGATGTTGATCACATATCAGCCAATGTACCCAGACTATTTTGTTTTTGTCATATGTTTGGATTAAACTGTGAAGTCCCATGATTACCCTGCCAGATCAAAGAAATGTCGCCATACCCAGAACTGTCTCTTATCAACAAAACATTCGTTTCACTGGCTCGAAACTCTGAAATGAAGTAGTGAAACTGTTTTGAAAATGCCCCCTCTGTGAGTGTTTTTAACTCAATATCTAAACACATCATTACTTGCTCAATTGTATTCTAGTAAAGTACTTGCTGGTGTTTCGACGTATTTCAAGTAGTTTTAACATTTATACTGACATTGTTTGTTTTGTTTTGTTTCGATTTTCTTGTTTCTTTGAGGAATATATACATTACAACACATACATTTATATAAAACGGAAATTTATTTGTTTTGTTGTGATGTGGTTATTTTTATTATGAAGTTATTAATGTTTTGTATTGTTTGTGAAGACGTTACCCGAGCAACAGGTCCTGTCAGTGCGCCTCCTTCAATTTTATCTTTGATGTTATACTGTATTTGATATTTGTACATGTTCGTGATTTACAGGGGAAGGGAAGAAAAAGTTGACTTTTATCATTTAAATTAAAAAAATTGTTATAGGTCTTGTGACCGGATGGTGATAATGATGATGAGATGATGATGATGATGAGGTGATGATGATGAATGATTGATGATGATGATGATTTTTTTTTTTTTTGGGGGGGGGAGAGCATGATTAACACCACATGTACATTGTGGTGAAATCATATGATATTCAGTAGAATTACGTACCCTATATGCGAAAAGTTTGTTTAAAGAATAACAAATCATATTAACAACTTTTGTCAGCTTTTAGAATTTTTGCAGTGAAGGCGCAAAAATGTAAATGAGGTATTGAAATGATTACGTGATAGTTTGATCACACTTCGAAAAATAAATGCGTCAATATGTAATTCGCGTGTTCACGCGGGAGTGATTTTGAATTTATATAACAAGAAATGGAAGTATTTTATTATCATACTATATATGCATATACGAGTATAAATGATCTTGTTTTGCCGATATAGCACATTCTGCCAGTTAATTTGTGTGTTTGTTGATCAAGTTAATCACGGTAAAAAACTTCTATATCAGCCTGGGGAACTGTTTTTCAGAAGTCCGATAAATTCAAGGAATACGATAACATAAAACGCCACAATATGCACAACAGAAACATATAACATATTTACAGGAAACATGATATACATTTAGAAATAAAATACAGATAGCTCCAAACCGTAAGAAATATAACACACATTAGCAAGCGCAGCGCATGCAGCGGGTAAAATTTTAGGGGGCGAAATCCGTCGGGGAAATTTTAGCGCATGATTTCTTTTTAGCCAAATATCAGCCGAAAATTCGCTCAGAGTGTGTGCCAGTGTGGTGTTGTTTGTTTTGTTTTATTTAATCACGGAATTAAAAGCCTGCTTTCAGCTGAAAGCTGATTTCCAGGGTCCATGTGTGTGTGTGTGGGGGGGGGGGGGGTTGGCGGAAATTTTGGTGACTCCCCCCCCCCCCCCAAGAAAAAATCACCACTGACATTAAGTGCACAGAACACTTAAATCAAAGTAATTGGAAACCAGGGTTCAGTCAATAGTATTGTGATTGAAAGTGGGTCACTCTAACGAATACAGACTCGCAAGCCATCGCATATAATATTCAAAACCTTGCTTCTGTTTGCAATTGTGGAATCTCAATTAATAGAGAAAGTGAGAATGAGTCAGTTCATATTTTATTGATCAATGTGTTGGAAATTCATTTTGTTTACATGGATTTATATTTGTACAATTGCAAACAATCGACAAATTATATCGTGACAGCAAAAGAAATACATAGATATATAACATATAATAAAACTACGACTATCAAATATTATCTGCGCTACAAAACATTAGGTACGAAATACATTATTTTACATGGCATTATTGAACAGTGAATGTGAGGGTATGGCTGCACAGTTTTTAGGGGCGCGATGGGCGGGGTGCTGTCTATGTGTGCAGGTGGCGTTTGTACGTCAGTAAATAATTATTTTGTGTGTGTGATGTTGAATGCTGTTTTTGTGTGTGTTGTGTGTGTTGTCATTTTTCAATTACCATTGTATGAGATTTCTCAATTAGCATTTGTTGTTGTCTTTACTTTATACTGACAGGATAACAATCGAAAAGAAGAGAAACCTGTAGCCCAGGCATCATAGAGGCACGCGGACCTCAACTCAGTGGAATCAACTTTAGTTTTCTGCTCCAAGATTGTACAGAGACTTTTCCTTGTTATGAAAACAGAATTGTGCATCGAACACGCAGTATAGGTTTACTTATTTAAAAAATAAACAGCTGTGTTTCGTACCTATGAAAGTGGTGATTGTGTCAAGGACACAGTATAGAGATATCATTTTCAAGAGGAACATTTTTCAGAAGTGAGTATATTGTATCAACAAGTCATCCACCATTTATGCTTGAGAGTAATCAAGTTTTTCTTTTAAAGAAAAAAAAATCATGAGTTCCCCACCCCAAACTTTTCCCTATATATATTGCACCAGTCATGATATTTGGACACAAATGACATATTGTATGCTATTATTACTTGAAATGAAGTAGAAATTACGTTGAACAGTGATTTATTTTGCTGTAGTGAGTAGTGTTGTACCTGAAGTCGGCCTTGAGTTCAATTTCTGGTGATCTCGGTCTCGGTCTCGGTCCGAGTCACCTGTACAAACCCTATGGAAAGGTTGTGTTTTGGGGTGGCCCTGGTCTCGGACCCTGAGGTCTCGGATACAGCACTAATAGTGAAGCAGTTTTGATTGGCACTGCTGCCAGTTGCAATTCATCTGATCCGAGTGTTCAGCTGAGATTGAAGGTGGGTTAACCTGTGTTAGCCGTTTTGTTTTAGATAAAGATGGAGAAACGAGAAGTTTCACAAGCATTTGTCACAGTATTTATTGTACCTTTCCCTAATTGAAAAGTTTGAAGCACACAGTAATAGTGCATCTTTTACTTGTTGTTGTTATTATTTGTGGATGAAATAACTCTTCAGTGCAGGGATGTACATTTCCCAATCATAAAGACAGAAAATAGTAGTAAAATTGCGGAATTAAAACACAAGTTTCACAAGCATTTGTCACAGTATTCATTGTACCTTTCCCTAATTGAAAAGTTTGAAGCACACAGTAATAGTGCATCTTTTACTTGTTGTTGTTATTATTTGTGGATGAAATAACTCTTCAGTGCAGGGATGTACATTTCCCAATCATAAAGACAGAAAATAGTAGTAAAATTGCAGAATTAAAACACATTTTTCATATCCTTACAAAGTGATGAACCTTTTGGGTTTTTTTAAGAACACTGGTTTAGAGTAGTGCACTGTAGTATGTTTTGATTTTTTTTTTTTTGGGGGGGGGGTCTGTGTAGACTCATACCTGGAACACAGGCAAATTCACAAATGCATAAAATGCTGTTTAGACCGTGAAATGTAACACTTTGAAGATGAACAATTTAATTTAAAGCAAAGGATGCCCAAAATTTCAGTGCTTGACATTAAAGACACTATATAACACTGTGGAAGACCCGTTTAAAAAATTGTTGAACTTCGCTATCTGACATATCTAACAGTGTTTGAAAGGACAAATAAACACCCTAGAACACAAAAGTTTGGACACTTGCTGTCACTAGTACAATATGTGCAGATACAAATTGGCATTTAATTTCCTATCAGGCGATAGGAAATTCTGCAACACAGCAGTCTATGGGGGAAAGCTGGAATGGTCTCTCAATGATTTTCATTTTTTTTAAAGCACTTAACGATCGTTTTACTCATTGTTTTTCAGGGCTGCATTTTTAGACCATGTCAGAGACACTGGTAGCATGGGGAATCATGCAGCTCAGATTTTTTAAACAGAAAACATTGTTAAACAATGCCTTTAAAAACAAACGCATATGCTTGAACAGCCTGTGTACTTTACAATTATGCTCACTTATTTATTGGCATATTGAGAATGTGTATGTGTGTACCAGATGTAATGCGAGACACAACCTCCAATTGAATAACTTGCAGACGAAAAAAGGGATTAAAATCCCCTCTCTGTATGGTGTTCTTCCCACGAATATGAAAGCAGGATCTTCAAGGTATTGGTATTATGAATCTTAGCCGGCGGGTACCTATTTGCTTTGATAGTAATGATACGAAAAAGGACGCTGATTTTATGTTAATGTCCAGCCAGAATATTTGCCAACAAAATTTTATGTGAAGTAGGAACAGACATTTGGAAATAAAATGTTCAGCGCAAAGCACAGAGATAAAAGCTGGACTGAACAGAACATCATAAGCAGGGATGTAGTCGAGGCCGGCCGTTCTGAGTCACGAGGCTGGTGGAAAAATATTGTTCACATAGACTTTGTACACGTACACTTGGTCCGAGGCCAAGGCCGGCAAAATCCGGCCTCGACTACCTCCCTGATCATAAGCATATCATCTACTGTAGAAATGGTTTTCAATAAGTGTCATTGTGGGGTGCTCTGTGGTGAGAATCCACCGTATGGCATAAAAAGTTTGAAAGTCTTGTTTCTGACCTAAATGGAGGCAGAACTAACTTCAACGAAGCATACATCACAAATGTTTCACCCAACTTTTTTTTAAGTTGTGGCATGAAGAATCTTGGAATTATCTCTGTAGTGGTATGTAAACTACACTGAAATGTGCTGATCATGACATTGTTGTAGCAAACCAGTGAAGAGGCAGCTGTTACCTGTATGCATGATGTCTTGCAGGGTAAGAATATGCGACCATTCGTCACAATTCACGAAACCAGCAAAAGTCACACTTTGTGATTGTATGGATACACTGTGGAGATTTAAATGACAAGATTATTGAGGAAGAAGACATGTCATGTCAACTTTTCAGACAATACTTAATGGACTACGTGGGATACATGAGATTTGTTATTAATTTAGATAAAGATGATCATATATGAAATCTATGATGATCACTGATCGCTTAATTTATTCTGCACTGTATAGCCGGCAGCATAACCGATATCATGTTTGTGCTTTCGGCCATATTTGTTAGTGAATTCTTAATTGGGATTGTAATGAGCCAGTCGTTTATGTTTGGGGTCAAGACTTTTATTGAAACCCTTTAAATTTCATCTGATGACATTTAACAACATATAGTTGTATTGAATGACAGATTTCAAAAAATAAAAGGAGACAAAATTGTAATTTGGTGTTAGGATTATCTTTTTGATATCCAATGATTTGTTAGTTTGATGACATAAAATGCCTGAGAGTGTCTTCCCTATTCCAGTGCTTGTCAAATGATTATTTGATGAGATTTTTGTATGTCCAACAGAGTGATAGATTAACAATCAAATCTGAGAGTAAAATGGACGTTAAGATTATGAGTTACTGTCTATACAGGCACTTTCTGGCTAATGCATGCCTTGACGTACTATCAGGTATTTATACTTCTGAAGTGAAGTTAACTTAACGGAAAGCAAATGTTTTCATTTTGATAAATTAATTGAAATGTAGTTAATTGTAGTGGAACAAAAAACATGTGTAGATAGTTGTATGACTAATTACACTTAAGAAAAGGTTGATCTGGAAATTTTGTTTTCCTTTAGTAAGTGAATCATTTTTTTCTAAATCAAATACAGAATAAGGTTGACAATTGTAATATGATGATGAACAGAAATACAGCTGCCTTTATACTGTACAGATAATTGTGACCAGTGCTAGACTCTACAGGTTGTAGAAGCATGAAAAATTAATTCTGGGAGATGCCAAATGTATTTTGAAATCGAAGAATTCATGTAGTTTTAAGGTATGCTCCACATTCAAAAAAATATGTCATATTGGATTGGTTTACAAAGTTACCTTAGTTGTGATCGGTATTCTATGTGTTTGTGCATATCAAGTGATGTTAGTCTAATTTGTTTTTCCTAAGAATTCATAACATAACCAAAAGCCACTTTTGGCACATAGAAATTAAACTGGGAGGAAATCTAAAATGTATTTGATATTTTTGTTTGTTTGTTTAAAATTGATATGACTAGTATCATGCATTCTAGGTCTCTTTTTTGAAAAGGACACCTTTGCTATTGAGATAGCCATCGACTGAATTTTATTTTTCATATGGAACGTTAAGTTTGGTTGTGGAAAGATAGCTCCCAATTCCATTTTTTCTACTCATATAAGTTACTCGTAATCAATAGTTAAGCCTAGCACCCCTTCTCCCCCCCCCCCCCCACATACGCATACACATACACACGCACATGAAATTTATATTGATTTTATGTTTAAAAAAAACAATTATTTGCTGGTCATTTTGCATGAGAAGTTATGTTGTCAATTTTTTAATTTACACATCTTGTGACATTTATTTGTGTGTGTGTTGTACAGGACTAGTAATGTCTATTAGAGATCCAGTTTACACAATGATTTTGAGTTATTTGGCATCACGATCCATACACGTATACAGGGGGAAAAATACACGAAGACAAAAATACATGGAGGCATGGGGTGATTTTGCCCCTGAAATGGCAAAAGAGCCCCCAAAATGTGTGGAAGAGCTCCTGTAAATTGCCATAGGGTTCAATACAAGATTATCTAGAAAGCGCTGAAACCGGAAAAGTAGCCCCTGGAAAGAGAATTTTAATTTTCTCCACTATGTGTGTGTGTGTGGTGTGTTCAAACATGTATGAGCACAGAGCTACAAATACATATTTTGTAGGCAATCCATTATGTAAAACACGCACACGCACACGCACACGCACATGCACACACGCGCACACACACACACGCACACACACACACACATGCACACACGCACACACACACACACACACACACACACACACACACACACACGCCAACAACAATACTCCAGGAGCCTGATTACCTCACGCCTGAGTCTCCCGTTTGCCAAGGGGTCCAGGCAGGAGGATCCCCAGTTAGGGTAATGACTATTGCAGTCCCTGCACTTAAGTAAATTTCAAATCTGTGTACTCTAAGTTTTCAATGGTAGCGGGTAATTCTTCGGCCAGAAAAAGAAGATCAAAAGTAAAGGGGAACCAATTTTATGTTTTAAAATGCCTTCAAGTTAAATGTGCATTAGAGATATATTTGGAAGAAAGGTATTCCATAATTTCTTCGTGTGTAACGTAAGTTGTACACACCTGTTTTTAATTTGAGTTGCAGAGCTATGTGCAACGTGGAGGATTTGCGATATAGGAGCAACTTCATCAGTTATTGTCAGACCAAGAGACAAAAATGGATTTGAGACTGAACTGTCGGTGTAATTTGAACATGAATACTGATAAATAGTAAATGTAATGACAAAAATGAATGGACTAAATGTGTTTGAGCTGGGTGTGAATAAGCCACCAAAGAATTGAAAAAAAGATGTCTATTGATCTCCTTAAATCTAGGAGGGAGATCTGGAAGGTGTCATCATTGATTTGCAAAAGAAAGAAAATTTACAGTATATTCTAGTGTTGCACGACTAAGTCGCCAAAAGTCGAAGTCGTGACTATCGTCTAGGAGTCGCGACTCCGACTTTCAAAACGCCAGAATCGACTCCATGTAATCACATCTGTATGCCATATAAACCAGTCAAAACATCAATGACAATGTGTGGGACTATGGTAGAAAGTCTTTTTTTTTTTAATGATCGTAATCATAGTTGAAACAACATAAGTTCAGAAATGATTTTCAAAATGAACTAACCATTATTAACCATTTCATCATTGGTGATGAAATTGGACAACAATGGACTGCTTTTGCATCAAAATCACTGAAATCATTGAAGGAGGACACTGAACAGTCATTGTAGAGGCTGTAGTGTGCTTCTTTTTACCTACTAAACATACCAACAGAACTGAATCTCAGGAGTTGGCAAATAGTCGGAGTCGCGACTTTTGATCAGCGACTAGTCGACTCCCAAAAATCCCGGAGTCATGCAACACTAGTGTATTCACTCAAGTGTTAACGTGGTTGCAATGGAAATCTCATAGGTTGTGCTGTAATCGGTATACAATCATTCTTGGGATTTAATGACAAAATGGTTTTGTATCAATGTACTGTGGAATCTCATCATTAAAATTCACAACAAAACTGTTAAATCACAAGGTGATTTTGCCAGTTCAAGCTCTTCATATTTTGTTTTTCTACCCTGATATAATGAGGCACCTGATATAACAAGGTAATTTTTGTAGTCCCATGGTACTTGCTTTTACGAGTTGCCACTATTGTGGAATTTCTGTTTTAAACTAGACCAGAATATCCTAGAAAGATGTCTTAGCCTGCTGTCTTATATTGTAAATTCTTTGTCAAAATAAAATCTAGTTGTTGGATGTTCTGATATCCACAAGTCCATAATTAAGGGATAAGACCCTTGCGTGCCTCAATCAAGTTTTGTCACAATTGTACCATTTAACTGGACAATCATAATTGCTTCTCTTTTTTGCAGTGGTTGTATAGAGGTTGAAACACAATTATACTGCTTGTGCAATGTGGGTGAAGTAAACAGTGTTTATGACATGCAAAAGCTGTTTATATAATTAACGAAATTAGGAACAGTCTTTATTTTTTCTTCCGTATTAAAGGTAAATGATGTGATTGGGGGCAGTCCTCAACTTGAGATAAATTATTTTAGAATCAAGTAAACTGCAAGGATTTACTATGTAAATTTGGTAGCCAAAAGTTGACTTGTTCTAAAATAACTTCCATCAATATACATGCCTGTGACAGACAAATCTCTAGTGTAGCTTTCTGTTGGATGTATTTCTATTGGGGCTCGAGAGAAACAAAATGCTAATAGGTTCATGGTTGAATCGGCTTAAAAGTAAACAAATTCAAGATACATCCTTCCAGCCAGGGGATACACTCCAGCTGGTGTATCCATTGGTATATCTTTCAACCAGTTTGGTTCAAGAGGCATTTTTTTCATTTCTCCCCATCATGTCACTGCCCTTATGTTTGACATGCAAACTTTGCAAAGGTCCAACCTTGTGTAAGTATGGGGAGCTATTCTGCCAAATTTCGGCAAAAGGAAGCAAAAGACGAAAGTGTAATTTTCCATAAAGTTTTGATTTGTGTGTCAGTTATTTGTATATTGATATTAATGGAATATCATGGTATTTTTAACTGAAATATCTTTCTTCTCCAAATTTTGCCTGAAGGGACAGCATACTTAGCATGTTTCCAAAATACCAATAAATCAAATTTGAGTGATATATCATTTGCTTCCTTCTGGCACAGTTCGGCAATATTTGTGTCAACAGTGATTGAATAGCCATATTGATTTGATAGTGGATGTAAAACAGATTGCAAAATTGTAATAACTTCATGTACTCTTACAGTCAATGTTACAGTTAATGAATTTAAAACTAAATTCTTAAAATTAAACAAAACACCTTCCATACTATTATATACAGTGCACACTCATTATAAGGAAGTCCTTGAGACCCATGAAATTGTTTCTTTATAATGAAATTTCTGTATATCAGGGTTGCCAAAACAATAGAATACAAAGGAAATCCAAGACATGGACCAGAGATTTTACTTCTTTAAAATGACATCGTTATATCAAGGTTCTTTATATTGAGAGTGCACTGTATATATCTTGCGTTTGTTAAAGGTTTATTCCCCTTTGTGAGTACAAACCAACACAATTTAAATTCAAACTACATATCTGTACACCACAATTTTAGCTTAGATATGTTTGAGCTTAATTTTTGTTCTCTCTTGAATTACAAATCAATGATGATACCTTGTTAGTTTCAGTCTTCGGAAGAGATGTGGAAAACGTTCATAAAATGATGTATTGGTTCCAGAAAGTTGTAGAAACGAGAAGTTATTTCTTTATGTACATTGAAAGAATGAACTGTAAAATGTTGTGTTCAATTTGTGTAATAAAATCCCAAAACTAGGAGCTGTTAAAAGTGAACAGGCATCTGAACATGTGTCTCTTACAAACTGATTTTTCTCTTCTGACAGTTGGTGTGTGCATGAATGGGTGTTGTACCAGTATGTGTGTGCGTATTTGCATGCATGTGTGTGTTTGTAAATGCTATCCATTGGGACCTTTATTAGGATTCCTGTATACGAACTGGACTTTTGCATGCCGCAGACTGACTGTCCACGTTTTAATGCCCACACAAACGAAGTCTTGAGGGGGCTAAGCTTTGCCTCTGTCCGTCCTGTCCGTCCGTCCATACCCCAAATTGTTTTCTGTGCGATAACTTATAAAATATGTGACAGATTTTACAAATTTTTGATGTGTACACGTAGGTAGATGAAACTAAAATACAGGTCAAGTTCAAATTTGGACTTCGCAGGTCAAAGGTTATAGGTCACAGCCCATTATACATGCATATGGGAATTGGTTTCAGGACGATAATAAATGTTTTGATTTTTAAAAAAATTGTTGTATAAGTAGATGACAGTAAAATACCGGTCATGCTCGAATTTAGAGTCCGTAGGTCGGGTCACAGCTCATATATGCGAATTGGTTTCGCAAGATAAAATGTATACACTGTACATGTAGGCCTATACATGTATTAGATTTTGATAATTTTTGGTGTGTAGGTTATTGACACTAATTATTACTTAGTCAAACATGAAATATTGGATACAATATGATAGGCGGGGTGTCCAGGGATTATAAACGAGTGTGAAATATTCATCCAGATCGTGGGGGGGGGGGGGGGGGAGGGGCACTTAGTATAAGTGTGTGATACCTATGTGCCGCGGTTGAGACCCCCATTTTCAGCCCAAATTTCCGTTCCAGAGCATCTCAA
>JZLH01S0337166.1:5485-22533 GCA_001188425.1 Eucidaris tribuloides
CGGGGGGGGATGTAGTGAGCTGAAATCCAGACATTTCATCGCTTACAGAGAAAATGTAATCTTGTAGGCCGTTTCATAAATCTGAATGTGTGTTTTAAATCTTTGACGAGTGTATATCTAGCATTGATAGGTTTGCTTTGTTTATTAATCGTTGAAATGTTTCAGAACACAGATATATCTTTTGTGGCATGCATATTTTGATAAGCAATTATGCTTGCTATTGTTCCACCCGTGTAGGAATAGCGGAGGCAATATTGCAGATACATTTATCCAATATAGGAATTTTGTGTAGAAATTCCTCCTCCAAACTTTTCATCCAATGAGCGCCCTTATGATACATTAACTTCAAATCAGAAAGAAGGGTTATCTAACCTGAATAACAGACCCGTAGCCGGGTGGGGGACGTGTGAGTACGCACTACCAAAATCTGAAACGTCCACTTTGGCAAAAAATACGTATTTAAATCATTATAGGTTTTTAATTATTGTCTGTTCATTTCACGAAACTAAGAAAGGGTCAAAATATGCTTGTAAAACCGCTAGAACTCGTCAACTTCAGGGGGCTCCGCCCCCTCACCCCCGAACAATATCATCACCATGTTCTGAAAATAACCTGCCATCAGCAATTCATAATAAGAAAAATTATACCACAGGAGGGGCAAAAAAAAGTCTAAAAGTGGAGTGCTTTTTAATTATTGTCGATTGTCCATTTCACAAAACAATAGTGTTATCAGAGGGGTAAATTAAGCTCATAAACTGCTATAACTCGTCAGCTTCAGGGGGCTCTGCCCCCTGACCCCGCCCGAAACCCTACAAGGGATTGTAAAGTGGGCCCCTCGACCCTGCTTGTTACGATGATTAAACCCGTTTTCTTGTTATACCCACCCCATGGAAAATTTCTGGATAACGGTGTAAATAAACATTTATAATTCCGTTATGTTCTCACATTATAGCATAAGTTATTTCTAATTACTTCGCTCGCGGAGAGGTTTTTTAAAACTATATAAAGCTGAAAAAGTTTTTACACTTTAAAAAAAATGGCAACAAAAAAACTATACCACTATACCGTATACCTGGCGTACGCAGCATTTTAAATCCGCCATCTGAAAATACCGTTTCGAGCTACCGACTGGGTGCCCCCCCCCCCCAATGAGTGGACCCACGGTACGCCACTGGTTCAGCCACAGTAATGAAAGCAAATGAAACATTCACTTAAAACACACTTACAAGTAGGTTGCAACACCGAACGCCCACACAAATACCTGTGCACTCATAAGTCTTATACAAAGCAAACAAACAAACAAATACCCACCCACAAGCATATCTGTTTCCGAAATGTTCATGCCAAACCTTGTTCTGATTGTAATAGATTTCGTTTGATATTTCATTTAGACACAACTTCCGCAAATAATTTCACGTTGATTGCACAAACAATAATTTATCTGGATATAATACACTAGTTGGTATTGTTGCAACCCTTCAAGCATTTAACCGTGAACTACAACACGTTTATCTGCATACGCATGGATGATTTCAAGATGTAATCTAACGTTTGGCTGACCATCAATCCGTTTAATTGATTGTTAATTTAAGAAAATCACAAAGTGGGAAGCGAAACGTTAACACATACAAAGTCTGTGCAGTTTTCATAGAGACCTAAGCTAGTGAATTGCGTGTGGTGGTCGAACAGACCGCATTTTATATTTGACTTAATTGTCAGGTAGCCCATTTAGCCTATTGGGGCTTTAATAGTTGTTCTACATGAGACAATAAATGATCCGTGAAAACGAATAGATTTCAGATGTCATACAGATTAGAACATTATTTCCAATCGTCCCCGATGTACTTTTATTGTTTAATTACCATAGTAACCAAAGGGCACACAAGTTCATAAATGTGTACGTATTTTAGGGAACTTTATTTACTCCAGCATTTTCTTAGACCACAAGTCTTCATTGACCAACCCAAAATCATAAATAAATCACATCTATCAGACACTATGGCCCTGATTTCTAAAATAGCTTTCCAAATGATATCGAGTCTTTTACCACATTGTACTGTTTCTAATTTATAATAAAAACTAAATTACCATCACAATATGTTAACTATATATACAATAATAATGTATTATTATACAACATGTGCCATATAATAAAAAAATCTCTTCTTTTCGTGGATGATACACGCCAGATATATTTGCACTCAGATAAATGCAGACAGAGTAAAAGACAGACAGACAAACACACGAACGTATAGATGCATGCTTACAGATTCCCTCCCATGCCAAAAGTATTGCAACATACGCCATAACGCATATATTTTCAGTGGAAAGGGTCTTTCTGTAATGATGTCCTAGTGAAATTATAGCTAGAAAATGACAAATGATTTGACTTGAAATCAACGAATAGTCTTTTTCCTTTCTCCTCCAAGGCGGAGAGATTATGCAGGTGCGCCCACGGCAGAGGGGCTGGTACACAAAATCAAACAATTTTCGCCTCCTTAACAGGGGTGGGGTGTTCGGTTTTTTATTTCTCGTGAAACGATTTTGGAAGTTTGTTGAAGAGGCTTCCAACAATCAAAAAAACTGTCAATATGCTACAAGTTTGAAGCGGCCTCGGAAAATTCAATAAAACATGGACAAATAGATAACCACAGCCAGAGAAGAAGACCCCCCCCCCCATTATTATGTGACAGTAGTAAGGGGGATACACCTCCTAATCAAAGATGGCGGCCTTCGCTCCCCATTACTATATCGAATGTGAAGAAAATTGATATGAAAGTACATTTTAGGATATCTACAATAGTAAACCCCCTTTAGAATTGAGAAAGAATAAAATGATAACTTGAACAAGCCCTGTCTAAATATGGGGCGTATTCTGTTGTCTCATAAAGGCAGGAGGTGCTTTCTTTTTCGTTGGGTGTGGTTGTGTTGTTGTTGTTTTTTAGGCTGTTTCAAAGTAACATATTGACATTTTTTGTTCGTTGGAAGTCTTCCCAAACCGTCAAAACCATTTTACGGGACAAATTATGTAACCGAATAACGATGCTAGGTGAATAGAATACCTCGCCCCTAGGGAGTGAAACTGTTTGATTTTGTGTTCCAACCCCTCTCCCGTGGGCGCGCCTGCATTGGATAATCTCTCAGCCTTGGAGGAGAAAGGAAAAATGCTATTCACTGATCTTATTTTAAATCATTTTTCATTTTCCAGTTATAACTTCTCCAGGACATCATTACAGAAAGATCCCTTCAACTCAAAATACATGCGTTATAGCGTACATGTATGTTGCAATACTTTTGGCATGGGAGGGTAGACACATTCTTATTACATCAACACTAAATTCATATCACACACTGCAAGCAAACCGAGCATGTGTACCGACAACTGCATTCACCTAGCCCCACCTACACCTATCATACTTACAATCTGTTTGTGTGTGTGTGTAATAAACACGATGTTTATATTGGCAAGATGCCCATTCTGACTTATTTGCAGCACTTAAACGAAGAATATGTCCAAGTCTTTGGGGACATCTTTGAAACAAAATCCCACAGACAGAATTCACCTGGATAATAATTTCTCAAAGGTAGTTAAGATTGAGAGGGGTGTACGCCAAAAGAAACTCTGCTTCCCAAATGATTCGGAGTCCGTGGGAAAAGAATATATCCAATAATTCAAAATGCTTTCTTTTATAAGCATAATCAAAAAAAATCACAAGGATGCAAATTATTATATAACCCATTTCTGATTTGGTTGCCCCCAAAAAAATCGTTGATTGTTACATTCCGCCACTTTCATTTGTTTGAAATTTCAGACATTTACAATTTTACCCACATATTCCATGTGACCTGATGATACGTTTGATTTTCATACACTTCCATTGCTATCTATAGAACTTTTAACACTCATTACTAAAACATCATAACACGTGTTCATGTTGATGGAAATTGATCCTAGCGGTACACTTCATTTTTTCAGACTGATTATAAGGAGCTCCGTTCATATTGGTTGCAAGAAGCCGAAAGTTGCCGGATTTTATAAATTACAATTATATCCACGACTCAGTAGCCATAAAGTTCTGTTCATAGACCATTTGATATTATTTCTGGGCGAGAATGGCTTTCAACATGATCGCACAATAATGCACTTTTATTATGGCTGGCGACAGTTTGTGCTGTCAGATTTGCAAATATCGGCACACACTTTATTCCACGTTTTATTGATTTTCATGATTTACAATAACACAAAAAATCAACGATGAATTATAAAACAATCAAAGAAAAAACGATTAAAAATAGAGATAAAAAGTGCAGCTTTATACCGTATATTATAATACATGCAATAGCATTACATCAAGATACATCGAATCTATATAGTAAAAAGGTAGAATATCACTTCGCGAAGAAAAAAAACAAAAAAAAAAAACAAGCCTCCTCCACACCTTGAAAATGGGAATTTTATTTTGACAAATACGAGACCCTTTTTTTATTTTGGAATCCACACTCGCAAGGTAGCTATTATAATTATTTTCTCACCCAGTGCGGGGTCACAGAGGTCAGGCAGTGTTTCACGGTTCTGTAGTCGCTTGTTTGTGGTTGTTTTTCTGGGGATTATTTGGAAAATAGCACATCCGATAAGAACAGACAGATCATTGTGATATGGTGCATGAATTTGGAGCGAGCCCCGATTTTGGTGACCTTCGGCGGGAAAAAAGAAAAAAATCTCTGCCTTTATATATTAATATATTATATATATATATATATATATATATATATATATGTATATATATATATATATATATATACAATAATTTCAATTAGATTTCAAATCTCTATCTCTGAAAATGAATAGGAAGCTTGTTATTCTGTTTTGTAATACGGTATTCAGTGTCCCTGTTGGTAGCAATGAATGCTTTAAGTCCTACGAAATTGGGCTGTTTATTTTTAAATTTACATACATAGACGTAATATTTTAATAAAAGAAACAAATATGTTAAAAAATATGTCATGATCATAACCAAAAAATTTGTGCCATGTAGAAACATTTAATGGTTCGATTAATTTTTGATTAATAACCTTTCCAATTTCATTCCAAATGAGTTTTACAACATCACAGTCAATAAACAAATGTGTGTACGTTTCTGGGAAAGCTTTATTACAAAAAGAACAATTTGGAGAGTCTGTTCTTTTAATCTTTTACAAAAAGTCATTCAAACCTATCGCTCTGTGAAATAGTTTAAAATAAAATGAACGGATACGTGTATTGATGGTGCATTAATAATTATTTATATGAGTTTTTCCCAATTGGTCGAATCACAGTCAAGAAGATTATTCCAAAAGAACATCTGTTTCTTTGGCATACATGAATCCAGAATAATACTGTACGCATATTTTGGATTTTTTTTAGTTTTCAAAAGTTTAGATTTCATTCCATTGAATATTGTATCTAAACACAACAAAAAAAGTAACTACCCCTTTTTTCAACATATCATAACTTTTTAACAAAACGAGTTTGTGCAAAATAATTTGTCAAGAGTGTTCCTACAATCATTGACTAACTTCTGTGTGAAAATGTGATTGATCTGTCAGGTCATGCATGAGTGATCATGCATTAAAAGTGAAAATGCCACTTTTCAATAGTCACAGGAGTCATCTCTTATGCCAAAATAATGGTAATTAATGGCATTTCTTGCTCTATTTATAACGTGTGCTCACTCAACCATGACATGGTTACAACCTCTTATGTTTGCACAACATGTAAAGATACATTTTGCTGAAAATATTGGATTTGAATTTTTGCAATTAACTTAATGGATTTTACAATTTCAAAATTGAGAAAGGGTGGAAATTTTTAAATTGAGCTCACCGAAGCGTAAAATATGCCAAAAGTGTCAAAGGAGGTATAAGGGGATCAAACGATAAATGATTGACATAAATAGCGATTAATAATTCAACAGAAACAGAATTTGTCAAAATCCTGCATCAAAAATCCCCCAAAATGACCCATGTGACTTTTGAAAAGTGACATTTTTGCCTTTTATATGTGCTCACTCATGCATACCTTGACGGATCAACCACATTTTCATACAGAATTTAGTCAATTAGTGCAGAAATACCCTTGCCAAATCATTTTGCTCACAACCGTTCTTTTATAAAGTTATAGAATTTTGAAAAAGGGGGTAGTTACTTTTTTTGTTGTGTTTAGATCTAGGTCAGAGGAAACTAACCACTCACATGGAATGTTCTTCATTAAGAAATTGTATTTTCTCCTATGCTTTGCACTTATATCATTATCAAGAATAAGTTCTTCAAATAGCTTGTGGCCAGGATGTGGAGGGTTAAGTATATTACTAATGTAAACAATTCCCCTATCTAACCAGCTTTCGTACAAGTAATAATGTTTTCACCTTGAGTGAATATACCTATTCAACCAAATGCACTGGTAAGCACCAACAGAAGAAAATGGAACATCAAATTCAGTTTTAACAAAATTCTCTCCAAATATGTACCATGTTCTGAGAGATTCTGCCAATTGGCTTGAAATTAATTTGTAAATAAACTTTCAAAATTATCGTCTATAGGAGTGTTTTGATTCATAACATTTTTTTGAGAGACACAAAAAGTATATGGATCCACCAGTCGTTACCCAGCTGAGGCAAAATCATTACACATGAGTTTTCTTTTGACCCTATAATTGCCACCCCTCAATAAGAATTTATACAACAATGACTTCACTAGTTTAAAAAATGCTTTGTTACTTTCACACATAAGACAGTGAAAAAATAAAGGAGTTGTGGCAACAATAGGGTCTTTATCACACAAATCTTCCCAACAAGAGATAGATTTCTTACGTGCCAACAATTAAGGGTATTTTCAATAGATTTCCATTTTATCTTATGATTTAGTTTAAATAATTGAGTTGTGTCCACAGAAAAAATGGACACCTAATGTTTTAAATGTACACTTATTCCACTTGAAGTCTTTATCTGAGAATGGGTGGGACTGTTCCGATCCAAATGGCCTCTGATTTTGATATATTAAGTTTACAACCAGAGAGTCGAGATAACATCAATAATTTCAAATAATGCTTTAAGGGATGTATCTGACCCATCAACAAAACAAGTGAATCATCTGCTAGCAGTGAAATTTTCAATACATTATCTTCAAATGGTATTCCTTTAATATTGGGGTTTTGTCTAATACAAAGGGCCGTAGTTTCAATACCTAATAAAACAAGTATGGAGAATGGGACACCCTTGAAAGATACCCCTTTGCATGTTAATCGGCTTAGTTAAATTCCATAATTAGAACATACTTTTTCGATTAGAATAGAATACTTTTATCCAATTTATGAATTTATCACTAAAATTAAAGTGACTTAAAACACGAAAAAGGAATTCATGGGAAATACTGTCAAAAGCTTTCTGAATATCAAGGAGAAGAATTGCTCCGGGAACTTTCTTTAAATCTACATATTCTATTATATCAATTATTAGTCGAATATTGTTCGGATTGGTCGGGGTGAATCAAGTCTGACAGACACCTTTTTTTCAGACGATTTGCTAAAGTTTTGGCCAAAATCTTATAATCTACTGTTAACAATGATATAGGTCTAAAGTTTTTCAAATAAGAGTTATCTCTATTTTTTTCGGAATCAAAGAGATAATCCCATTTCTTTAAGAAGTAGACACAAATCCATTCTGTAAGGAGAAGTTGAATGAATCCAAAGGAACATCAGAAAGATCTTTCCAAAATACAATATAAAATTCCACAGGTAGGCCGTCCACCCCTGGTGATTTGTTATGTTTCATTGTAAGTGTCTCATACAATTCCTGTTTAGAAATGGGTTTTTCAAGGAGAACCTTATCAACTTTATTCTTAGTTGACGGGTTTCAATAGAATCTAAAAATATCCATTATATTTTCCAAATTAATGTCTTCACAATGACTAGTATACAGGGCTTGATAAAACGAAATTAATTTTCTCCAGTATCTTTTGTTGATTGACAATAAAATCGTCATTATCATTCTTTAATTTAAAAATTATCTTTTTTTCTCCCATCCACTTTTGTAAATTGCCAAAAAAAAATGGAACACTTTTCTCCTTCTTCAGTCCATCGAATCTGTGACCAAATAATCAAGCTTTGAGTTTCTTCGTCCAAGAGGTGATCAAGAGCATGACATAAAAGTTCTTGTCTATTTCTTCAATTTCTTTCAAAAGCTCTTTTTAGCAAAACGCCTCTCTTTCGCTTTACGTGCACAGTATCCTATACATGTACCAGTGATTGTGCATGTGAGAGCATCAGATTCAGATTCAGATTCAGATTATTCTTTATTGTCCATGTTGCAAATACATAGAAATTCTGCTTCCATTGGCTTACAATAATAACTAATATACAACGTATAACATAGAACGTGTAACACATAACACATACTAGTAACATAAACAAAAACATAACTTATAACATATAACATATAACGTATAGTATGTAATGTATAACATGTAATATTTACCACTTTTAATATATGATAGTACATTATTCAATTTTATAGTGATTAGAAAAAAAGAAACAAAATGAGATTCAGCATTTGAGAACAAATTTCTAATATAATCTAATGATAATTTTTATAGTGATATATATGATGTGTGTATGTTATTGTAATGACCGGTTGTCCAGTGTACGTTACGTTTTGTTGTATATTATAGCCTAATTATTTTGACGAGACATTAGAGATCAGGTGTACATTTATTAAGAACTATGTGGTGTAAAGTTTAATTTAAAGACAACAAGAAATTAGCGAAATTGACGACCGACACCTACCCCCCCCCCGGCACTATTAATGATAAGATGTAATTTCATTAGAAACCAAGCGCTGTATAGAGCTACAATTGCAGACATCAGGAGATCAACGAGCGAAGACCCCCCCCCCCCCAATATTATTCACTATCGGCTTAAAAGGGAAAACAAATATTAGGGGTACAATCATTTTCTAAGTGAATTAGTTTAAAACTTCAATTTTCCCTTAATAATTTGAATCAAGTTTGCATCATTATGCAAATATTTACAATTCAGTTTCCAAAAACCTGGACCCCTTAAAGATTGGGTTAGGGATTTGCAAGTCCATTACTTCCCTACAATACCAAACGGTAGTTTAGTACTTACAAATGGTTGTTTGAAGTCCGCGAGATCCATACTCTGATTTTGGTTTTATGGAAAACTAATAACGAATTTACCAGAATGTTGTATCTATTCTGTGAGTTTCAATTTTGCTGCTCAAAATGCGATATCGCGTTATGTGCACGGTAGCACAGACGCAGGCGGAGGCCCGATTGGTCAATCGCTATCCCTGCGCGACCTTTGCTAACGCTTGATCGACCATATTTTGGAAAGGAACGGCACTTTGAACTCATCGCGGGATATTTTAAGAATTGCTCCTGAGCAAATGATGAAAAAGGAATGAAGTTTAACCGTCCAGATTTTAACAAAACTCAACATTTACCCAAGTCTCTATGAGAGGTGTGTTATTTATATTAATCTCACATTGAATTTCAGCTGATTTGATTCATATAGATGTTTTTTGACGTGCAAATCAATAGCCCAATCTTTAATGGTTGAGCACCTTTAAAATTTAAGGTTACAATAGAGTGATCAGATTGAATTCCAGGTATTATTTTGGATTACAGACAATTGGTCACGAAATTGTTGGAAACCAAGCCAAGATTTTTTTTTCGATGTCTTGTATATTGCCCAAGGTTTGGGTGACAGTTGCGCCAAATATCACACAAATTGAATTCTTCCATCAACGTTATTAGGATATTAGCCTTTTTGTTTGAGTGGGAGTCCCTACCCCCCCCCCCCGACTAATCAAGCGTCCCCAGAAACAGTATTAAAATCACCAGGACATAAAATTGAGGTATAATCAAATTGTTCAACTTTACTAAAAACTTAAAGAAAGAAATTAGGTTCATCGTTATTTGGACCATATAAATTAACCAGAATTATTGGTATATCGTTCAGACTAGCTGATATCATCAGATATCTCCCATTTGGATCAATGGATATTGAGTTAATAACCCCTGACACATGATTTAGTATTAAAATGGCAACCCCTCTACTGTTTGATGTGTAACTAGAAAAGCATGCCCTTCTCCCCACTGTTGTTTCCAAAACAGTTCATCTGATTTAGTGGAGTGGGTTTCTTGAAGAAAAACTATATCACTCTCAATCGATCTAAAATAATGAAATAGTTTGCGTCTTGAAATCCCCTGTAATTAAATGTAATTAGTTTAATATTCATATTTCCTAATAAGGTAATATGTCTAATACATGTTACAACTTATATATATCATTGACATATCTTGAAAGGCATAGAAGTACATGAACCACAATGCACATGTACATGTGTACATGGGAACAAGTGATTGTCGACACAAAATAATACGTTTCAATGAAGATTAATTTAAAAAGAAATGAAAGCTGTAAAAAATAGTAGCTGCACTGAGATTACAAATCATTGGCAAGAATAAAAAAACCCTACTATTAAGAGTGCAAGCTTGCACAAGAAGGTATGGCACAGTGTTTCAAATCAAAGCACAACCCTGGCAATAGTGCATAAAAAACATAGCGCACACAGTTTGGTGACGGCATAAAGTATATTCTTTGTTCTCGCGTTGGAAGGGAGTCTATTCCGCCTTTAAAATTACTGCACTAGATCTTTGGGTTACTATACCATTATGAATAACACACAATAAGTGCTTGAAACATGGGTACCAAAATGATTATTCAAACGCCACATACATCATTTCTTTGTAATTAAGTAAATTTTGGGGCAAGCGTTTAACCTTGGCTCCCTGCACTGCCAGTGTTTGTTGCATTGCAAGTTCCTTAAGCTTGTCAAGCATTCGTGTATATTGAAAACAGCACGTGTAGACCTGTCATACGCATTGACCTATTAATATATTTGTCGGATCATACTTTACAGTACACATAGTGTGGTGCCGATTGAGTGAAGTGCACAGCAATTAAGTGATACTGTCAAAAGCGAATAAAGATTGGGTATTTCATGAACTATACCCCGTTAGCTGCGAAGCACAGAAACGGGATTAACAAGGACTCCAGCACTGGCGCTGACTTAAACGGTACGTTCTAGAACGAAGCTACGTAAACTATGTCGCAACGGTATGTTGATCAGATGCAAGCGGTGAGCAGCGGCGAGGCTGGTTGACGGTGAAGGCTATGAAGAGAGCAGGGGGCAGTTTGTTAATTTTTTTTTTCGAAGGGGTGCTTACATTACGATTGTAATCATGATTTTAAATCGTGATTTAAATCAGTACGGTGATCTATTTGATTAAAATCACTGACTTTGTTGATAAAAATCCATGATTTAAATCAAGGATGTAAATTTCCTTTGATATAAATTGCCAACCCAGCTGCTTGAGTGGGGCTGGAGATACGAGATTCATATATGAATCGTATTAAAGACTTGTTCCCGTTTCAATGGTTTATTAATAAATTTTATTCATTTATATGGAAAGTCCGATTCGAGTCATTTGAGCATGTGATTCGAGTCAGGTCGATTTTTTAAAGTGTCTCGAGTCTTAACAGTCTCTGTAATACATGGTTATGATCATTTATTTTTCACTTACCTTTGCAGAAATGACTTGCAACCTAGGCCAATATTGGAACCGCGATCTTCAGGACTGTGTCGAATGTCTACCATTATGCCCAGACCCCTGCAAAGAATTTTGTCGCAGTAAGTTCAAACAATTAGACAAGCATGTTGTTGATTTGAATTCATCAATGAGATTCAATTATTATTTAAAATGTATTTGGAAGTATATCATCTTTGACTTTGTTTCAATGTGTGAAATATATTTTTAAAAACCCGAAGGCAATAAACACTTACTCCGGTAGGAGAGTGTTATACAAAAACTGATTAGGCCACACACTTCATCAGCAGCCAGGGTGCTGTGGGGAATTCTGCGTCCTTCCACTGTACCTTTGGTGAGATACTGTATCTACCGGTATTTATATTTACATGACTTATAGAAAGGAAATAGATGATATCTTGAAGTGAATGTTATGTTTGGTTCAATAGAATGTGTTTACATGAAAGTATATTTACCCCAAATATACGTATGTGCCTGTTTGTCCATGTATGTTAATTCTCAAGGGTAAATAGAATGATTGAGAATAGTCCTAAACTTTGGCTGAAACTATTGTAGAATCAAGTAAACATTGCAAAGATTCTGCTGGGAAAATCTTATGGTCAAACGTTGACTCATTCTAAAAGAACTAAAGTCAATATCCTTGTGGCAGGCAAATCTGTTGTGTAGTTTTCTATGAGATGTATTTCTCTCGGGCCTCGAGAGAAATAAAACACTGGTATATTCATGTTTGAATCTCCTTCGGTATAGACAAATGAAAGACAAATCCTTCCAGCTGGGAGATTCACTCCAGCTGGTGTATAGTTGGTATATGTTTCAACTCATTTAGTTCTTAACGTATTTTCAAGTGTTCCCAATAATGTCATTAACCTTTAATATTAATTGTTATACATTTCTTGATAACCATCCTTGCGATTGAAATTATGAAAATCAGTTATTTAATCACTCCAAACTAGCAAAGCTATCATTAATCATTAATCATTAATCAAATAAAACAATAACAAACAAGAAAATGAGTTCAGATTGGTTCTTTTAATAATTTATTCCGATTGAATTTCAGTTGCTAATCATACGTCTACGTCATTGGCCCCGGACATACGGACTTCAACTAATATTCCAGGTAACGTAACGTTTATCAATTGTTCTTGAAAATCGGACCACTGACTGTTTATAAATGCTGGTGATATGTTTTGTTTTTTCATTATGCTGGAGTTGTGACGAATACATGAAGATGACGTAACACTATCCATGTAGGAAAATATCGAGATATATAAAATCAGGCAAAAACAGTAAAATTAATGTTGCACATATTTTGTGTTAGTATACTGCAAAAGGACCAGACCCATGTTAACAACGACAAGATCTTCTGCTATGAATATTTGGCCTCTGTATGAAACCCCCCCCCCCCCCCACAATTTGCAAACTCGTTTGTTGTGTGCTTATTGTTGGTTGATCTAAATCAGAATTTGAGTTTTTCATGTTGTGTTCGATTAGATATATATCTATAGCAGGCAATTCATCAATATACACAACATGCGTGTCTATGTACGTATGTAAGTATGAATGTATGTATGTATGTGTGTCTGTCTGTATGTGGTAAGTTTTAAATGTGTGTAATTCGTGAGCTGGTAATTGACAAATTAATCATTCAATCAATCCTTACTCATCATAGTTATCGTTAATCACACAAATCAAATAACAATTTATATATCAAATTAAAGGCAAATTTCTAGGCATTTTTTTGTAATGCCATATTCTGTTTAAATCCCATGCAGCCACTGTCAGCAATTCGACAAGGGTCCTGAACACCACGACACCACCTACCACTATTCCTGGTGATGTGGATCAACGAGGATTGATCATTGGAATAGTTATATTGCTAATTGTCTTATTGGTGGTTATAGTTTTTATCTGGAAGAAGAAAAAACAATTGTATAAACTAGGTCAGAACATGTTGACTAGGGTAAGAAGAAACAAATAAGCGTATTCGTTACGAGTTTCGCATGTAAAAAACAAATGTCAAACAGACATGGAAAACACTGGACAGTTCAATGTGAAAACTGTGTGATATTGATTGGATTGCTTTGCTTATTAATCTTTAAAATGTTTGAAATGTATACGTACTGTATTGTGGTGGAGAATTTAAGCACGCTGTTCACCACATTTACCTCACCATCCCATTGCTCATGCAACTAGAGGACTAAATTATGATAACATAAGCTTGCTCGTTTGGTCGTGCAAATTTAGGGTTCTATTTCTCTTCTCACTGTAAAAAAAAAAACCCAAAACATGCAAATTGAGCCGACTGATATTGAACCAGAATGCATCAAGATGTGGGTTTTTACCAATGAGAGTATTTTATTCCCCATTCCCACAAAAGAATTAGTTTCGCGTTCAAAACTTTGAGCTTTTAAAGCTTTACATACTTTATAAAACCTATATAGGATTTTACGCGTCTGAGAACTACTAGGAAGTGCATTAAGCAAACTACTTCCCACATAAGCAGAGCATTTCTTTTCTATTCTGTCCTGGAAGGGGAAGTTGGAGAGGACATTCTCAAAGAGTAACGTGTCTTGTATTTTTTCACCCGTTTACATATGGTTTTAGGTAAGCTGGTATTAGATTATTTTGCACTTTAAAAACAAGTACACACTATTTAACACGCTGCTCATGGAATGCTGCGATGTATGATAATCCGTATTCAAAATCATTCTAGCATAAACCTTGTTTTGGGGCTTCTGTATCATATCCATATGAACTTTTGCACGGCTTCCATAAGATGTTCTACAATAGTCGATATAAGGTAAAATCATATCAAAATACAGATTTTTCAGTATTTTGAGAGAAAGCTAGTGTCTTATCCTCCGTATTTAGAACCTATCGCCCGATACATTTTATTCACATGCACCTCATCATTTTCAAATTTATTCTTGTGATCAAACGGATGTTATTTATGTCTAGCAATTTGCATATTGCATTTAAATAATTTGCAAATTGTTTTGTACCCCCTTCATTGTATTACCATGATTAAAGACACTATATAACACTGTGGAAGAACCGTTTAAAAAAGTGTTGAACTTTGCTATCTGACAGTGTTTGAATGGACAAATAAACAACTCGGACAGTTATGCTGTCACTAGTAAAATATGTGCAGATTCAAATTGGCACATAATTTATTGTCAGCCAATAGGAAATTTTGCAACACAGCAGTCTCTGGGAGAAAACTGGACTGGTCTCCTAATGATTTTCACTGTTTCAAAGCACTTAATGATCGTTTTAATTTGCAATTTTTTAAGGGCTTCAATTTTAGACCATATCAGAGACACTGGTAGCATGGGGAATCATGTAGCTCAGATTTTTTAAACTGGAAACATTGTTATACAATGCCTTTAAGACAGCTGTATCATCAGCGTAATCAGGTAGCTGTTTCATCATGAATTTATATATACAGTCAATATAAAAATAGGAATACATTAAAGTAGGACGAGGTCCATTGTTTTATTTAAAAAAAATAATATGTCAGGTACCAGAAATTAATACAATGGAATGAAAATAATTTACAATATACATGCACACACATTAAACAAATTGATGGATTACTTTTTTTAACTGTAAAACTGAGTAAAACTTAGGTTCAAGGCGAATGTGTTGTCACTTGGGCTACAGTATTTTGAAAGGGTTGTCTGTTATATCATGAAGGTACTGCCTCCATTTTTTTTTACAATATAACTACAATGTACGCAATAAAATGATATATAATGTAATTTAATATTTAATTAAGTTATGAAGTTTTTAAAAAGGTATGTATTTTAAGCATATGTATTTTATTGTAAATTTTCTGATCTTAGAATTGAAATGCACATTTTTGTGATATTATAAAGGCATAATGTCAACGGTCCCAATGTAGATACCCGTGTGAACCCCTGATCTGATCTTGAAGTATTCACTAGTGCAGTCATTAAATGTTACAAATTGCCTTCTGAATGATTTCATCTAGCTGTATTTTTCCCCTCTAATAACCAAGAAGAGAATTGAGTGAATAACATCAAAAGCTTTACGTATATCTAAGAAACTGTTTCAAATATTATGTTTTAGCCCATTTGATCAAACACATGTTCTGTAATTTCAGTTAAACATGAAGCAGTAAAATAGGATGACCCAACCCCTGATTGTCAATTTGCAAGGAATCTGTTTACGTTAGATATGTATAGATTTGATGATTTGTTACTCTTTCCATTTTTGGACAGGGAAAGTCGCACAGAGATGAGTCTATGTAATTAGCCTCCCTTGTATATAGGAATATTTGATGTTGTCTTAAAAATTTTTGGAATAATACATTTTTATCAAGTCTCATGAAATAAATGAGCCAGTGGGTGAGCTATATTTTCTGCAGCTACTTTAAAAAGTTTAATGTTCACACTGAATCTAACCTTTGAGCCTTCTTTATTCCAGAATTTGTTTAAAATGTGAGCTATGTCCGTTCAGGGTATCTGATCAGTGCGGGTTGATATGATTTACACGTTTACTTTTCTTTATATAATTCGTATTACAAATTGTATAATTTCAATACATAAAACTCCCATTCGAGAAATATATATTTTTCTTTCTACTCAGTGGATTCAGACTACCCATCGTTTATGTTATTTGTGTAAATGTATTATGAACTTCTTGTCACCCTTTTCCCGCCTCCTTTTCTTCTTTTCCCCCCAATTATTGTTGATTACTTGTAAATTTTCTGATTATGTGTAATTCAATAAAACCTACTATTAAAACAGATAATTGGAGTTCAGATTTTTCTTTTTTTTTTACATTTTGAGATACGGATGGCCTTTCAAAGTAAACAGACCGTTACATGGCAATTATGACTCATCCAGGGGCTGTTTATATCTATACATTTCTGAACAATGATTGACCTGCTGATAATTGTAATCTGAAATGCGAGAAAAAAAGATCCTTTAAAAAGAAATTTGCCTGGGAATGACTCATTGCAGAAATATTTGAAAATATGGTAGGCTACTCGTTCGTATTCCAGGGAAAGTTTTGGGATAGACCCCGTAACACACACAGACAGACAGACAGACAGACACACACACACACACACACGCACACGCAAAGACAGACACACACACTTATACAGACAGACACAGACACAGACACACTCACACACTTTTCTTTAAGGGGATGGCTTTTACAAACATCTCAGAATTTTGAATTAAAGATAACTTTGAAATAAAATTTCGTGACACATTAATAGTGAAAATTTCTCTTCGAATGTGTAAAAAAAATGCTTTCAAGACACCATGAATTGCGTTTTTAGTGGTCTATTGTTTTTGAAAATTACGATTGTCAATACATTAGAATGTGTACGTGTGTGTGTGTGTGTG
>JZLH01S0337177.1:13720-25481 GCA_001188425.1 Eucidaris tribuloides
AATTCCATCTGTTTTCCCATTGCCAGAAAATCACTGTCAATACATTAAGTATTGAAACATTGATCGATAATGAAGAAAGTGGTACTCGAGGGTGTCATGTCGTTGAAAGGATGCCAATGATTGCAGGAAAATTTACACCGTGAAACTCACAACGGAGCATTGTGGGTAGAGATGCCTAATGATCCAGGGTATCAAGTTTACACTTAATAAAGGAATTAATTTACCATGTGCATAGATGAACAACCCAACGAACAGCCTCACCACAATGTCATTTACTAGGTCTTCCGATAACAACTTGCTGTGTAATTGCGCAGGAACCCGTAGCCAAAGACCTACCATGTAGCATGTGCCGCAGCACTATGTACACAGGCACGCATTGTACTTTTGCAAAAAATGGAATTATGAAATGCTACACTATTCAACATTTGTTCCTAGTCTTAACATATCGTTCATCCTTCTTGCTTATTATGTAAGTCTCTGATAAGTCAAAAACATACTATTTTGTATTTTTGTCACATTTCATTTTTGATTTAGCAGTAATTCCTCAAACGTTGTTAAACAAAAAGGAAGATGTTACATTATTGCTCGTTCAAAGTTTCAAAGTTATGAGCGACCAACAGTTATTGGAGATCTAGAAATCCAGGTAGAGGTGCGAATCTCTACTTGCTAAAGAGAGGGTGAAGATGTTTTATGTCTTGGGAGAACTTTTAGAATATGTACTCTGTTACTCAAAACAAAAGTCATTCTGAAACAAGATCATCAACTCTAGTTTCCACAAAGCAAGGGTTGAATGCCTCCTTCTACCCATTCACCTTTGATATATCCTTTATCAAACAGTTCATGAGTCATGTAAATGAGAGCAAGGAATGCCACCAGACAGAGCATCAAAGGTGAAGTTTTCTAAGCCAGATTGTCGAGCGGAGAGGGCTGGTGTGCGTGTCAAGGGGGATTACAGATGCTGGCAAGGGCATGATGTTAATACACCTCTCACAAGTATCAAACGATGTGTTTGCCCATATCATAGCCAAAAAAAAGAGGGTTTACTATAGTGATCAGAACTGGTTGCTGGCCGAAGCATCTAAGAGCGGCCGTGAGAGAGATGGGAAAGAGACAAACAGACAGGCCAGAGGGAAGTCCCATTCACGTTACCACATGCCGCCGAGTTTTTGACACGGCCGGATAATTTGGTGTTCACTAGCTGGGGCAAGGTGGATAGGTTGTGCATTGCAAATAAATGGAACGTATTGCTTCCAGGATTATTGAGATTTCTTATGTTAAAACAACATTCTATGAAAATTAGAAGGTAAATGACGTTGATGGGTAGTCCGTTCAACTTGGGCTGAAAGCTACTCTTGATAGAAGTAAACTACTTGCGAAGGATTCTCTGTTGAAAATCTGGTAGTCAAACGTTGTACTCATTCTAAAATTAAACGATGTCATACACTGCGTAGCACGGAAACCTGCTGTGTGGTTCTCTTTGCGGGCTTATTTTATCGTCCCCGGATAAAATTAAGATATTCCTATGTTATGCGTGCTTCATTCTCCTTAAGTAAACAAATTACAGACAAATCCTCCCAGGTGGGAGATCCACTCCTGCTAGTGTATAGTTGGTATATATTTCAACTTATTTGGTTCTTGAGGCATTTTCAAGTGTTCCCAATCATGTCGCTAACCTTTAAGAACACATACTGCATGACAACAAGTGAGTTATATAGCAAATGTCTGGTGTTTTGTAAGAAGCAATTAAGAAAATTAACCCGTTGGTTACGGGAACCAGATTTTCCCTCAGTAAACTCTATATAATTTTCAGAATCTCGGAGGCAACAGATAAGGAGGTTTCAGTAAAGAGGGATACAAATTTTCAAAGCATCCAAAGCATCAAGCATGTTAAATTGTGTTTAATCCCCACCCTGTCCCTAAAGCAACAGTTTGTTTTAATGCAATATTTCATCTACAGAGCATTTTATGATTACTTAAATAGTCAGGCCGTAAAATACTAGCACATGCTTTAAAAAATACAACAACTTTCAAGATTCCAATTTTTATGCCCTTAAAGCCACTGTATAACAATGTTTCCAGTTTAAAAAATCTGAGCTACATGATTCCACATGCTACCAGTGTCCTTAATAAGGTCTAAAAATGGAGCCCTGAACAAATTGCAGTTTAAAACGATCATCAAGTGCTTTAAAAAAGTGAAAATCATTGAGAGACAATTCCAGCTTTCCCCCATAGACTGCTGTGTTGCAGAATTTCCTATCGGCCGACACAAAATTAATATGCCAGTTTGTATCTGCAAATATTGTACTGGTGACAGCATAACTCTCCAAACTTTTATGTTCTAGGGTGTTTATTTGTCCATTCAAACACTGTCAGATAGCAAAGTTAGCAAAGTTTGAAAATTTTTTAAATGGGTCGTCCACAGTGTTATATAGCGTCTTTAAATGCATCATCATTTCAGTACTTTCTAAAATACCTTAAAAGAAAAAGGAGGAGGGGAAACATGATTTTCTGAAAAAAAGAAAAGAAACCCTATTATCAGGCATTACAAGGAGTTACTGGCAAGTCTTTCCACTTAGTGCCTTTTTTTCTTGTCTGTTTTTCACAGATTCTACATAGTTTCTTGACATGTTTTTCCTTGGACTTCTGGGAACTAAGATGTGACATTCATGAGCACCGGGTAGGAAATACAGGACATGGTAAGTAAAGTGATTCTTCCCATTTTCTTTCCTGCGGTGTCTCTTTCACAAACTTCAGATTTACTGTTTCCTTCCTTATTTCTAGCAACTGCATTAACCCACTGATCACCATGTGAAAGACATATTTTTTCATACACAGTGGTCAACAGGCCAACTCTAAAATCTATTGGCAAATCCAGAAATCTGGAAGTCAAGTTATCTTGACTTTTGTTGTACAATATTTGTTAACACTTAACTCGCAATATCACCCAGAATGACCTACCTTAAAGTGATAGGCTAACGTTGTGGAGCTTCAGTTTAAAAAATTGTCCCCAACTTGAATATCTGAGCTACATAGCAGTGTTCAAATGTACAAATAAACACCCTAGAATATTTAAGTTTGGAAAGTTATGCTGCCACTGGCAAGATATGAATGAATAAACAATTAATAATCGGGGCGAGTAGAAAATAGCCTAGATCTACACACAGTAAGTCTATGGGAGGAAATGAACAAGTGAATCCAGTCAACTTACGATTTTCACTTTTTTAAAGCACTAAATAATCATTTTGAAATACAATTTTTTCAGGGCTTCATTTTTAGACATTATCAAAGACACTTGGAGCATGGAGGATTATGTAGGTCACATTTTTTTTTAACTACAGTGGTAATAGCCAGTGGCTTTATTAACCAACCAATGTCAACCAGAGTCAGTATATGTGGGTGCTCATATGACAATTGGGTACTTCTACTTTTGCCAAAGCACATTTGCACATTACTGTTTTCATGTAAAATTGCATTTTCAGTGAAAATTGTTTTGTTTTACTTGGTCAGTTTGATTTGAGTAGCAGAAAGGTGAATACATGCAGCCATTTCAGAGTGAAATTTCATTGAAGTATATCAACATATTTGACTTTTGAACACCCAAGAAATTTTCAGTGTGCAAATCAAAACATGAGGATTCTACATCCTCCCCTCCCCTTCCTCTCCCTCCCCTCCTCTTCTTCCCCCTATTTCTCCCCTCCTCTCCCTGTCCCATTTTTTTTTATTGAAACATCAGGGTTCAACATCCTTCCCACCCCTCCTCTTTCTTTGTCTCCTCTCCCTCCCCATCCTCTTCCTCCCCCTCCTCTCCCACTCCTCTCCCACTCCTCCCCCTTCACTTCCTCCCCTCCCCCATCTTTCCAACTGTTCTAGCACCACTCCAATACCAGGAACACCAGGTGGCAGGGAAAACGAAATGTCAGTGGCCATCTCACTCCAATCAGATTTGTTTTTCTTGGTTAATAAAAACAAAACAAGTGGGTCACAGCTCCATTGGACAGCTTTATTAATGCATCATCTGGACAACAGATTGTTCTTTCGTGGTCTCAAAATAATACACTGAACCTGTTTAACATTAGGATATTTTTACACTTTCAGTGAAAAGGTCAGAAGTACTTTTATGATATTTAGTTAACCCCCCTATAATGACATTAGTTAAAACCTCAAAATTTGTTTTAAAAAATGTCAAAGAGATAATAAAACAATGTAATGTACCCAATCAATTCACTATTCTTAATGAACAATGCACAGACTGGTTAACAAAAGTTGGCAATTATACGAGATTTGAAGTACATGAAATGTTTTAATCTACAGCCAAATTCATTTTATTCATGGAAGTCATCCAAGGTCATCAAAACTGGGTTTGTAAAGCAGTAAAACTTACACACTACATCTGGCAAATCAAATTGACAGCCCAACCTTTATGCACGTGACAACAGTAAATACACACAACACAGGTATAAGAGAAAAATAAGAAAGAAAAACTGACTTTATTTCTAGATTTATTGACTGAAGATGACATGAACATGGTGGGAGAAAAGAAAACAAGTCTGATCCCGCATCCCTGGCATGGTCCCAACCCATCAACCAGGTTCTACCAGACTAAATGGGGTTTCATCGGGGATTTAGGATTGCATGCGCTAAGGTGCGGCCTGGGTCACTGTGTATGTATACAAACGGTGGATAGAAAGCCCACAGGTCTCTCCTCATCTCCCTTTCTCTTTCTTTCCCCTAGTCTCCGTTCAAGACCATGTGACTTTTTCTACTACCAGAGTACATTCACTTTGCCCATGCTCTGCCTTAGACGGGACCACACTTGTCTTAGTTCAAGGCAGTCAATAGATAGGTGATTTGACATTTGCTCCGGCAACAGTTGCTCCGGTGACAATATCTCAGAAGACAAAGAGTTAGGGTTAGAGTTGCAATTGGGTTTCTAGTTCAGAATAGGGTTAGGGTTGAGGTCAGGGTTAGCGCATGAAATAATTGTTGGAGCAATTGTCGCTGGAGCAAATACTGGACATTCAACTGATGATAGTAATCTCTCTAGTGTACATATGATAGGTTTTTATGTCTAGAAACCAGACTATCCTTCCCCCTTCAGTTGTCCCTATATATCACTTTTTACCTCTTCATCCCAAGCACCGGTCTCTGCGTCTTTCGGTCGATGGACGTGAATGGCTCAACATCGTCGCTCCTCGCCAGATGGCGGCACGCGAAAAGTGATGACTCTGTTTGGTTTCTCCACGATGGTTTAGACAAGGGATTTTCGGCGGGGTACGCGGGTCGGGAGGAGGAATGCTTCTATCCCTGTGTACATTCGCACGTTTATTAAAATGGGTCGTGCCAAGGCCACGTCGCTTCTGAAAGGCCATGAGTGATGGGCGCGAGAAAGCTTTGGAAATCATGACAGTTAAGATGGGATTTAGATCTCCCGAGTTATGGGGGAATGGAAGCGTGTCTTGCTCGTTGCTGGAAATGCTCCATTTTCGAAGATGTTTCGGAATGGTGGTAGAAACAGGATGGTATAGATGGACTGGACTGAAGATGATTTGCAATAAAGACTCTTCCAAGATAATTCCGCAGTTCTGCAGTCAAATATCATCATCAATATTCACAACTCACTTAGCAAATGGCCTAACAAACAATGTCAAATACACTCAATTATTTGAATAGTTCTTGATTTGTTAATCCATTTAATATTATTATTTTTTTTATTTACTGTTGCTTTCAACATTTCTGGCATATAATTAGCCAAGCCACATCAGAGATGTTATCGAGTCCTACTTACGCCCAATACTACAACCAAATGATTATTAAATTAGTGAGCTAACCTTGATGACATTGGCAGCAAATGTTGGTTTATACAGCAGTGCCAAACAGGAAGAAATCTACTAACTTCATGTATCTCTCACTAGTTTTATCTCTCATTACTTTTAACCCGTTGGAAACGATTTAATTTCACTATAACACGCATTTTTCACAGACCTCAGCCCGAGATATATCGTACTTAGTCTCCCACGGGTTAATCCACTCAATGACTACAGGTATGTGCACATATCTACCGCTGAATGTTTCGCACATGAGTATCCTGTACTTGTGACCCCCTCCCCACTCCCACCTCACCTCCCCCACCCCCCACTCTCCCCACCCCCCCCCCCATGCATGGCATATAACACCTGATGCTGTGGTTCAGTGTCTGCCTGGGTGGGTACTTGTCCTGTCCACTGTGATCTCTCACACCATGTGGGCGTGGTCGCTGTAACAGCTTCACTTATTGACATACATGACCATATCATTGCTGTACATACATCATCATGTGGACCATACTGGATACTACATAGAATCAATATCTTTCTCTGATCCATCATCACATCACAAACCTGATAGGATCCTAAATAGCATTTTTTTTCCAATAAATGAAATTATCTTCCTTGGTTCTTTATGACATTTGCTTGTTGGGTGTGGGGGGAGATATGCACAATTATCCCACATCAATCAAGCCACAACATAGACTCAACATTGGTATGATATAGTCCTCATGGTTTCAATATAGGTTTTCTCTTTTTGAATGAATCACAGGTCAAGTGTGAGATGTTTTATCTCGCATGTTACTATGTAAAACTGAATTTTGCGAATTAACATTTATTTTTGAACTCACTTTAATTGTTATTTCTATGAATGGTATTGAACACCTATAAATTATGTAACGTAGAGCGCATTACGTTAGTTATACATGAAGCTCTCACAACTGTACACTTTCATGATGTCTTGTGTGATTATCAAAACAGCAAACCCTCCTTTCTTTTGTAGTATTGTGACTCAAGAATAGCCAAAAACCGTTCTTATAATGATTGTATAACATGCTCCAATATCAATTGGTACAGTCATCAAAACTGGTTTAAAACATATCCCTCCCCTAAAACCAACCAACAAACAACACCACCAACCAAAACACGTGCAGAGAGCAGGGGTTACACTAAACTTTTTTTTAAAACTAGCTAGGCGGACTAGTTAGCTTAAATCTTAGGCAGTCCACCAGAATTCTATTTAGCCCTCTCCCAAACTGATTATTTTTCATAATGTTTCATATGACATTACAGTAATATTTTGGCTAGCCATGTAGACTACTTTATACTTCAGATTTTGGCTGGTCCACCCTGATTTTTGCTTGCCATTGGCTAGGGGACTCGTGTTAACGAAGGAACGCTGGATAGTGCAGAACTTCTACATGAAGGCACTTCCATTTTTTTCCTTCCACCAGTAGAGCAGCTCTTTTAATGAAGTTGTCATCCTCTCCCCCGTGGGAGGTAGACGGGACGGGGTCAAGTCCCAACTAACACCTTCATCAAACCGGCCAGGAAAGACCATCATCGTGGGGGCAATCGGCAGACTTTAGGAGCATAAACATATTTTTATGTTTATTTGTTGAATTATGCTTCATTTTCAATAGCTTCTCATGGGTGGCAAGGGGAAGTCGGTGCAAAATGGGAAGCAATTTATTTTCCATTTGGGCCATGTGGCCTGAATACAAGACAGAGATTCACTTGTGCCAGGTATAGCACATGCACTGTAAATGTTAGCTTTTGCATAGATGTGAAAATTATATCATTATTGCACTATTGGAATTGTTGAATTACCAACCATTTTTAAAGAAAAATTCACAATAATACATTATTGTTTTTGCATTCATGTTTACTAGGAGGCTATATAGCAAACTAGATGAAGAGAAGTACCTTGTACTTGTAAGATCATTTATCCAAGACACATGTAACATGACCATGGCAAGAATAGGCTATGTGATTTGGAAACTAAATCATTTACGCCAATAATAAAGGCAACTGAATGAATGAGATAATTCTACAAAAATGCTGACACTTTTATTTTTTATATGATACCTGGACTCTCTGATTTAGATTGTATATTTATTTCATGCAGTCAAGCAGGGAATAGAACTTAAATAATTTACAGAAAGTTTGTTACTGGTTTACCTTCTGTCAGTCCTGAAATTAACAGTACAAATCTTTCACACAAAGTGATTTGTAGTAGGGCCTATAGTTTTCATCTTTCACAGTCTGAAAGCAGACAAATCACATTTTACAGAAAATAAAAGCTAAACTTTCAAAATAAAAATAGAGTGTCTTTCATATATTTTGATAAGAGCTTTCAAATTTATGCCTTATAGATGAACAAATTTTTGTCATTTTATTTCATGCATGCCTATGAAAAATATTTTTAAACATATGAGTATTGTAATGAAACCTCAGCCATCATTTGATTTGGCAGACATTTCTGTCATCTCTGAAATCAAAACTTTACCTTCTAAGGGCAGTGACATGATTGGGAGAAATAAAAAAGACCTCTAGAACGAAACTGGTTGAAAGATATAGGCCTACTAGTTTACACCACCTGGAGTGTATCTCCTGGCTGGAAGGATTTGTCTTGAAATTGTTTACTTTTAAGGAAAATCAAGCAAGAACATACCAAGAATTAATTTCTCTCGAGCCCCGAGAAAAATTAATCCCATTGAAAACTACACAACAAAATTGTCTGTCATAAGGCATACTACTGGCAGTATATGTATTTTTAAAGGCGGAGCATCTCTTTTGCATGCCTAAAAATCAACATTGTGTAAATACAATGGCATTTAGAAGAAAATGCCATCTGGGAACGTTTAGCAAAATATAGGAGCTAGAAACACAGTTTTAGTGGAATTATAGGGACCGTTAGACTCTGATTTGAATTTTTTTCTCGCAAGAAAAAAATATCCTACCATAGAACGTACACTAAACGGCTATTGTTTTTCTTTCACATTTTTCAAATTCTAGGTAATTACTGACCCGCAGATTTCACAGACATGCCCTTCATCTAAAGCCTGAGGGCATGGGTTATCTTTTCCTGGTCTGTGGGGATATTTGCAAATGAGATCCACTGTCTTTAAAATGAGTCACCTTTTGATTACAAAATTTTCACACTAGAATCCTTGCACAGTTTGCTTGATTCTAGAATAGTTTTACCTCAAGTTGAGAACCATCCGCAATCATGTCATTTACCTTTAAGTCTGTTACGACTTTTCTAAAACTCATTTCATTATAGACACACCTGGAAATCAGCTGCCTGTCTCTGCAGATGGCACAGCAAGCTACATTACAAACTGGGTGTTATAACACAGACACTAGTGTCTATCACCAATCAAAACATCCTGAGCCAATACACTCAATAAAAAGATCCTGTGAGGTAGTGAATTAGACCCTGGCTGAAAAGAGGGGAGGAGATCGCCTAGAGCCCAAATACCAAGATTTACTACTGGGCATGGGAGCCCACAGGCTACCAGAGCATGTAATCAAGTCAAATCAGGCACATTATTGGTGTTTTGACCCCAGTCCCAGTTTGGTGTCCTCATCTGGGGTCAACTTCCACCCCTGAGGGGTCAGAAGTCTACCACCTTCCTGGGTGATTACTGGAAGATAAGTTAGTCTCAGTCACAGACCAATATCTAGACTGGTTTTGGCTACGAGATTGATGTCTTGGTATCTAGGAATCAATACACCTACCTATCTAGAAAATAGTTAGGTGTCCTCATCTGGGGTCAACTTCCACCCCTGAGGGGTCATATGTCTACCACCTTCCTGGGTGATTACTGGAAGACAGATTAGTCTCAGTCGCAGACCAATATCTAGATTTGTTTTGACAATAAGATTGATGTCTTGGTTGACTAGGAATCAATACACCTATCGAGAAAAATGGGTTGCACTTATCATGGACTACCATTACTGTTTGGTTCTACTGCAGTTTGTGGCTAAAACTTTGTGAAAAGTTGTAAAATAAGTCAAAACTTAGGAAATCAGGATCATCAGAATGAATAGGAATTTGGTTAATTTCACACATGAAGTTTTTTTGAGTGGAATAACGATGCAAAGCAGGGTGCCAGTAAGAATTTATGAGAAGGCCTGCAATTTGCCTACAATGAGCTTTTCTTGTACACACTAATACTTGACAAATTGCACAAAAAATGGTTGGAAATAACTTGCCAATGACTGAATTCAGGCTTTTGGCCGGAACCTGGCATCCTTGTACAAAGGTAAGCAGGGAAAAAAATAAAATTTTCATTTCAGGGGATACTTTAATTGTTTCAGTGTAGGCCTATACCAGATATTCTTGTGTATGGAACTCTACGGCAATTTATAAAGGCTCTTTTTCAAATTTCTGGGGCTTTTTTGCCTTTTCGGGGGTGAAATCGCCCTGCACCCCCCCCCTGTATTTTTCCCCTGAAACGTACAACTAACTTAAAGACGCTGTATAACACTGAGGAAGACACGTTTAAAAAATTGTCAAACTTTGCTATCTGACATATCTGACAGTGTTTGAATGGACAAATAAACACCTTAGAACACAAAAGTTTGGACAGTAATGCTGTCACTAGTACAATATGTGCAGATACAAATTGACACATTAATTTCCTATCGGGCGATAGGAAATTCTGCAACACAGCAGTCTATGGGGGAAAGCTGGAATTGTCTCTCAATGATTTTCACTTTTTTAAAGCACTTGATGATCGTTTTAAACTGCAATTTTTTCAGGGCTTCATTTTTAGACCATTTCAGAGACACTGGTAGCATGGGGAATCATGCAGCTCAGATTTTTAAAACTGGAAACACTGTTATACAGTGCCTTTTAAAAATCAATCAATGAAAATGCGATATTTTGAAAGGGGGGGGGTGGGGGAGGCAGGAGGCATGAAACATGTCTAACTAAGCGTCCAAGCATATTGTGACCACTCCGGATAAGAGTGGTCAGTGATAGTTTCCTTCATTGTTTAACCACAGCCTGACCCATTTCTACTCTTAACCTTCAGGAATTACTTGGCACATCTACTGATTAAAACAAAATGATAACAAAACACAAAAAGAGTCACTTGGACTTGCCTGCCTCAATTTTGTCAGCCACTTTAACATTTAGGTGACGTAAGAATATTTTAACCACTTTCTGTAGATTGGTCATGTGTGCTCTGTCTACAATAACATTTGTCATTTGTTTAATTTCATACAAAAAACAAAAAGGAAGAATTTTGTAGAAAGAGATGCAATGAAGCTTTTCATTTTACCCTAAAAATAAGAGTATAAGCATGGAATAAAACCAGACTGACCAATCCTAAGAACACCTTGTTAAAAGGTTTTGACAGATTCTACTCAATTGAAATTAACACAAAATTGAAAATGAATTGAATACTCTCTTGTTTTTCGAGTTAAACATTTATACTTGCCCAGTCTTTGCCCATTTGGGCAAGTAAAATAGATTTCCAAAAAAATTTCATTTGTCCACAAGCAACATTTCCTTGTCCCAGGCAGGAAGTGCTAGTGTCTCGGATCATTGTTTTGAGGGGAAGGGAGGGAGTAGGAACTTGTAAACTACAGTTGAATTAGGGGGTTGGGATGGGTAGTTGTACCCCTGAGAATAAAACAGGTTGCATGGCTCATTAGGATCAATTTGTCCCACAATACCCTTAGGACCTTGTGTAGGCAGGCTCTTCCACCTCCCTGGTGTAGGTATGTGTATGTTTGTGTGTTGTGTGTGTGTGTGTTTGTGTTTGTGTGTTGTGTGTGTTGTGTGTGTGTGTGTGTGTGTGTGTGTGTGTGAATGTCAATGTGTATGTCTGTCTACATGTATATGTTTGTGTCCTAATGTCCTTGTGTGTCATATACTAGGATTTGTTATCAAAATCTGAGCAGTCCAAGAAAACCAGATTTTCTACACTCAGGTGACTTTT
>JZLH01S0337188.1:8229-18698 GCA_001188425.1 Eucidaris tribuloides
GCGTCCCCAACGTTCTCTTGTAGACAACTATATGCGATATGGAGAATTCAAAGATACGTCGGTGAAAAACTGTAGTAGGATTTTATCTCCGAAAAATACCCCCTCCAAAGGAGCGAAAGATACTAAGCTGCACATTTATAAACAAATATAAGAAAATGGGTGAATATTTGTAAATGAATTAAAACAACCCCCAAAAAATAAGATTCTTGTTTCTGATTTCTTTTATAAATCAGATTCCTTCGTTTCTTAAAATTAAAAATATATCTGATTTTTACTAAACGTACTTCTAAGTACTTTAAGTTTACACTTATATTTGTTTTATTCCTAAGAAAGAACTGACATTTGATCATCTCTTTGTCAATAAGATTTACAAAAACTGATATTTGAAGAAGACTGTCTGGCGCCACCTAATGTTAAGAATCAATTCTCAAAATGGTATACTTACAGTTTCTTAAACAATTTCAACATTTAAAATCTGATTTAATGAAGAAACATTGTCAACTAAAACTTTAAAATTATGCCCCCCCCCCAAAAAAAAAAGCCAGGCATCACACCTTTACTGCCATTTCCTTATATGCAACTGCGTCGTCACATGATGACCCAGAGAAATGTTGATGCTCTACCACATTCGAAATTGTGACCTGTTTCACATCTGTGTCACGGCGCTTGGCAGGGCTATTTATTATTTTATATCCATAAGAAACTTAATTGCGTACATTAATTTTACATAAATTTGCATAATTAAGCTCATTATCGTGGGAACGTGCAAGTATCATGCTGAGCACCAATAATATTCAGCACAAAAAGATATTATTCCACGCGAAATTTCTGGTGAGACGGACATGACTGTGGACCACGATGATGTCACTTTTTGCTTGTCAGACCATGTTCTGGAGTATATGCCAGCTTGCAAACTGTAGAGACAAAACGATTTGTGCCAATAAAAGAGGGGTAACGTATTGCGAAGCATTGGTAACACGAGAAAGCTTTATTGGGTTGTCTTTCACACAGGACACGCGCCTCAAACGCATTTAATTTGAAAAGTTTGGCTATTGGTTTGTGTGGATTGACGATGAAAATAATCCTGTATCAATTAACTTGTCAACTGTATGTCCATTCGCTCTTGACCTCTGCATTTTCGATTTTTCCTTTTACAACATATTCTTGAAATACTAAAATACATCTTATGATTTTAAGTAAAAGGTGAATGTGATCGTAGAAATATCACGAATTAAACATCAAGGATTTTTATGCTGGGATTTTTTTTTTGCGTCATCAATCGTTGTTTGAATGGCAAATGTGCTCGTATCTTTCCTCGAGCGCATGCGCGTTACCTTAGATTATCCATATAAAGTACAGTAACTCAAAATTCATTCATAATAAAATCATTCCGGAGATCAGAAGTTGCGTTACCGTGCTGTTCCATATTTTGGCCTATTAACACCTGACGACTTCTAGAAGGTAAGAACATTCGGAGAAATCTACCAAACTTTATAGAATGATCGAGTTAATTAGTGTTTTTCTGCACAATACATCATATTCCGCCTTTTTGGTCGATCAGACATATTATGGTCAATCTCTCTATTGGTACCCCAGACATCAGAAAACAACATCATACCTCGTGAAAATTGTTAATAGTGACAAATTATGATGTTTGAATTAAAGGAGAGCATCTAGTGGTATGCACATTACCTATGGGAAAACTCGAGGGTCCCCGCCCCCGAGATTTTACATTTTGAGTAATTTCTCAAAAATGGGAGGATTTCAGAGCGAGCAGTTTTTAAGTGTATTTTAAAAACATAGTTGTAAAGAATCGCATTTTGTACCGTTTACCAAACTATAACTTGGGCTCTAAAGGTCTAAAATATACATCAGTGAAAAACAAAAAGATAAGTATTGCATGCATGTAATGATTTTTTAGTATACCGTTGATGTATATTTACTGGATTGAATAAAGCAATTTTGCTTTAAAAAAAGATTAATGACAAGTTATGAAAGTCACTGCTCGCGTCCTGAAGACTCTGTAAAGCAGAGAACAGTGAAACATAAATATTATTTTGTTTCCAGTAAATTGCTGATCTTCATTTTTTTTATTTCAATAAATAGCTTTGATTTATTTGGTTTGCCATGAACTTATTACTCTAAAACTTTTTTTATTAAACATATTAAATTCAACGGTCTACTATTAATTATTCGACCAACTAACTATTAGTTAGTTATAACGATAGTTATAATAAGCCATCTTTTCTTTCCCGAAAAATACCGACTCCTTAGCAACAAAATGTCATCCTTCGAAAAAAAAATATTTGTAAACAAATAAAAACAAAACCACTACACTTAAAGCCAGAGTGGAGTTTTGGGGATTTTTTTGTTATTTAAAAGCTTTATGCCCCAAAGTCATAACCCTGCAATAATAGATTCTGAATGTCTTTAGTTTTTTTTATTAGCTAATGAAAAATCTCGAGGTGACCCCCGAGATTTTCGACTATAAAGGGTTAAAAAGGTTATATGAGCTATGACCTCATACTGAACAGAGCAGCAGGTCTGTCTTTCAGATGAGGGATAACACACCATAGTAACTTAAGGAGCGCTTTTAACCCTTGGATGCTATATATAGCCGAAAATCTCGAGTTCCCCCCCCCCCCGAGATTTTTCATTAACTAATTAATAACAAAAAATTCCCGAAACTAAACTTCAGCTTTAATTTCAAATATCTAACCATCAATATTACTGAATTTTTACTTCCAGATAATTATTGAAATATTGCAATGAGGTAAAAATGACACTTTGTTGATTATTTCCACTGTCCTCATGGTCTCTATTCCACCTAGTCGTTTTGTTGCACGTCACGAAATTAAAGGCATTGATCAATATTGTGGAAGCCCCACTAAAAAAGGACAAACTTTAAATTCTTACCTACACGGTAATGTTTGAATGGATAAATAAACAACCTATAGATCACAAAACTTTAGAGAGTTGTCCTGTCACCAGCAAAATTTGTGCCGATAAAATTAATCCTGGCACATTGCCCGTGAGACCAAAAATTAGAATACAGAAGTCCATGGGAGATAATAGCACTTAAAGGTAAATAGGATGACTGGAAGTAGTCCTCAACATGTAGTATAAACTATTCTAGGTTCAAGTAAACTATGCGGAATTCTGTTGGAATAATTTTGTGCTTAAATGTTGACTCATTTTAAAAGAACCACTATCAGTATCCATTGTGACAAATTTGTAGATTTTTATGGGATTGATTTCTATTGGGGCACGAGAGTAATTCAATACTGATATGTGCATGCTTGATTTTTCTTAAGTAAACAAATTCAAGACAAATCCTTCCAGCCAAGGTTTACACTGCAGTAAGAGTATACGTTAGTATGCCTATATATGTCAGAACTTGTTTACTTCTTGAGGTATTTTCAAGGGTTTCCAATCATGTAACTCGCCTTTGATTGATTTGAACTGCAATCATTAAAGAGCTTCGTATCAGACCTGATCTTAGACACTATAGTATCATGGAGATCGTGTGAGCGAGATTTTTTTTTAGCACGTCCTTTAAATTCACCAACTAATTTTTACCGCCCCTTTACATGATATTACTATCACATAATAAAATGACACTAGTAGCTTTGTGTAGTTACATCTGTTTCATTTATCAAAAGCGTATTTTTTCTCGCAAAGATTAGCTGAATTATCATCCTGTTAATTGTTATAAATGTAAAACATCCATTTCAATTTGAATTCAATCCTGCCTTGATAAAATGTATGTTCTAAATTTCATTTCTGGTGTGAATTCTGGAGAAATAAGTGCAAGATTTATCATTTTAAACAAACTTGTATACTGAAATTAATTGTTAAAAACACGTTTTATTAGTGTATTTAATCAATATTACGTTACACATATCATTATACTCATTTATTGATTATTTTTCAGTGCTGGTTTATTTTAGCGACAATGGTGGTTACTCAACTCACTTACTTCTTGATTGTTGTCGGAAAGATATGTCTTAGCCCTGCGTCAATAACAACTACATCAGATGCAGACGACCATTGGCAGACGGTGGACATAGAAAGTAGTCATAAAGACATTTTGAGTGAAAGCTCGTCTCGTTTATATAATGCTGAAATGATGACGTTATTTGAAAACACCAGTATGAGGGAAGATCTAAGTCTTCGTTACCCTGTTGGTGTAAATTTTCCACAAACAACTTTTACTCCATTGGCAGACGAAATCAGCATCAAACAAAATGTTACACATATGACAAATAGTTGGTCATGGTATCCTATTACTTGGTCGTGGTGGGTTATTCTTAAATTCATATCGTCTGCTTTGGGAATCTTAGGAAATTTCCTCGTAATGTTTGTTTTACTTCAAAGACGAGCTTTTCACCAATCAACTGACGTTTTCATCGGGACATTGGCCTTTGCCGATTTCATGACATCCGTTTTCATCTGCCCGATTCCCACCATAAAATCACTACCAAACACATTTGGGGGCAAGTTGTACTGTACCGTTATCTACTCGTCGGTGATAATGTGGATTTCTATCTGCGCATCCGTATTCACCCTATCCGCCATCTCAGTTGAGCGGTACATTGCGATCGCTTACCCATTTCATTTCAGACGACTGTTTACCCGCCAAAATACAGCTTTGTGCCTCCTCGTCATTTGGGCTCTAGCTATTATCGCAAACATTGGATCTTTCTTCGTCACTTATGTCGATCACACCTTAAATACTTGCATTGTGCTTTTCCCATCAGTTTTCATTCAGAGACTTATAGGCGTAGTTGTGTTCTGCATCGAACTTCTTCTCCCCGCATGCATCATGCTCGTTACTCAAGCACTAACAGCGCACGCACTTCACATCCAGTTCCTCGAACTCAGAGACCGTTTCGAAAAGTCCAATTTTTCAGACCCCTCGTTTCGTCTGTTAGTCGCCAAACAACGCGTCATACAGATGCTTTTCACTGTGGTTCTTATATTCGTCCTGTGTTGGGGACCTGCACAAATTGCGTATTTCTTGTTTAGTCTTGGCTTCATCGACGTATCCTACCTCTACAGCCCTCTTAATCGCATCTTCACCGTTCTCGGTTTCTGTAATTCATGTGTCAATCCTATCATATATACACTACGTTATCCCAAGTTTCGCAGGGCCACCGTCGAGATCTTTACCAAGAAACGCAAGTCAATGTCGACGTTATTCGGACAAAAATAGGGGCTAATTTGTCGGGAATTTACCGGTAAATTTGTAGCATCAAAATACGTTATCCAAAGTTTCGTAGGGTCACCGTGGAGATCTTTACCAATAGACGCAAGTCAGTGTCAATGTTATTTGGACAAAAATAGGAGCTAATTAGTCGGCAATTCCACGGTAAATTTGTAGCATCTAAATACGTTATCCCAAGTTTCGTAGGGCCACCGTGGAGACCAACAGACGCAAGTCAATATCGATGTTATTTGGACAAAAATAGGGGCTTATTAGTCTGCGTGTTGTTCTGAGCTTGAGGTTTAACTCTGTTTCAAACAATTTCATTTCATCTTCAAACGTAAAGTAAATCAATGAGAGTATTTCTTCAAGTAAATATGAAACGGTGTTTACTATTTTAATCACTTTACATTATCTTCTACGCTCTATAAACGATTTGAACATGTCCAAAATACACGTTATGATTTTACGTAAGTGGCAAATGTGTTCCTGAATATACAACGAATTAATCATCAGGGTTGTTTATGCTGAGAATTTGTTTTGTCATCAGTCGCTGTTGGAATGGCAAATGTGCCCGTTTCTTTCCTCTTTAGATTAGCCATATAATTTACACTAACTAAAAAATTCATTCGGTATAAAAACATTCCGGAGATCAAAAGTTACGTTATCATACCTCTACAGTCCACGAAATCGGTTTCTGCAACACTGTAAAAAAAAAAAATACCGTATTTCTTAAGGGGAAATTACGGGCAACCGTAAAAATAATTACAGCTATTTTACTGTACTTTTTACGGTTTACCGTAAAAACCTACGGTTTTACGGTGGATAACTGGTAACCGTAATTTTTTACGGGAAATGGTCGGCAACTCGCTGCACGACCCTTTCCCGTACTTTTTACGGTTTACCGTTACTTTTACCAGTTTTCCACCGTAAAACCGTAGATTTTTACGGTAAACCGTAAAAATTACAATCCCATCATAATACGTTATCCCAAGTTTCGCAGGGCCACCGTGGAGATCTTTACCAATAGACGGAAGGCAATGTCGACGTTATTTGGACAAAGAATTGGGAGATAATTAGTTGGTAATTTCACAGTAAATTTGTAGCATCAAAATATAATCGATTTTTAATAATTCAGAAGCTCGGAATGGACAATGTTGCCAACGTTACATATATCGATGACACGATGAATACTTGCATTGTGTTTTTCCCCATCAGTTTTCCTTCAGAGACTTATATGAGTAGTCGTGTTCGAACTTCTTTTCCCCACTAATTGCATCATGTTCGTTAGTCAAACACTAACAGCTGCGCATATTCTTCACGTTCAGTTTCTTGAACTCAGTTTCGAAAAGTTAGAGTTTTAGTTTTAGTATATTAACCGACGTTTCATACAAATGCTTTCGCAGGGCCACCGTTGAGATCTTTACCAGTCAATATCGTCGTTATTTTGGACAAAATAGGGGCCAATTGGTCGTTTATTTCAAATTAAATGTGTGGTATCAAAACATAAGCTTAATTACACACTAATTGATTGTGAAACTATAATTCGGAATAAATAATGACGCTAACATCACTGGATCTTGGATGAGTTTGAGGTGACGTTCTGAGGTTTGCCTCAAACATGTCAAACACGCGATTTTATTTATTTATGTCATGTCAATTATATTTTCAATTTGGTACATTTCCCTGCACGGTTATATGTGAATTTGAAATTCAGTTAACCACCAATAGGGTAAACGAGGGGGGGGGGTAGGGGTGGTTACGTTTTGTTCTGTTCCTGTGACAAAAAAACATACATTTAGGCCAGTGGGATATCTTATTATACCCTTTGAGATTTCCAGCAAACTTACACTTTATATTTTACCAATCTAAATAATAAAAACACAGAACTGTACAAGTAATCAATATGTAAAACATAATGAATAGAAAATGGAGAGCGGAACTAGCTAGAGGTTCGAGGTTTGAAGGTAACTGACATGCTTGGGGTGGTCCTTGACTTGGTTAAAATTGTTCTAGAATCAGGTAAACTGTGCAAGGATTCTACTGTAAAAAAAAATGGTAGTCAAAAGTTGACTCGTTCTAGAATAACTTACATCAGTATGCATTGTGACAGACAAATCTGCTGTGTAGCAGTCTATGGGGACTATTTCTATCAGGCTCTAGAGAAACAAACTGCTAGTATGTTCATGCTTGATTCCGCTTAAGTAAACAAATTTAAGATAAATGCTTAAGCCAGGTGTATCCATTGATCTTTCAACCAATCATGTCACTGCCCTTGAAGGTTACATAACTTTTATGTAAGAATAGGATTCAAACTACAACCCTCACCTCATGTCACGAGGTTACGGTTAGGGTTAGGGTTCTAGTCATAACCGTAACCCTAACCTCATGACCTCTAGTTCCGCTCTGCATATGTTTCCTACATAATTATAATACACGTACATGTAATCAGTTTTATCATTAATGAAGTGAATATGTGATGAGCAAAACCAGAGTGAACAAATAATAGCTTTTTTATATTATATTTACAGCCTTAGTACGATAACCTTAGACGAGTGTGATTTTTTTCCTATACGAAATCATTCTCCAAGGACTTCGTCTACAAGAGGTCTCTTTTGCAATCTTATAATACTTAACATTTTGTAAATGCACTGGTATATCGAAAAAATGTCATCTAAGAACCTCTAGCAAAGTATAAGAGCTAGAAAACCAGTTTTAGTGGAATTATAGTAACCGCTAGACATTGATTTGAATTGATATCGCATATATAGAGACAAAAATTCTACTGGTCTGGTAGTCTTCTTCCGGACCCTTACAGTGCATATGTTTATCGTGAATAATATGTGACATTCATTTATAATTTACAAATGAATATCATGTGCATCCCAGTAAACATGACCAAATTTTATTCATATATATCTCGTGTAGATTATTATCCATAGATCAATACATAACTACTAAAATGATACTACCAAACTGATTTAGTTTAGTGAGTTTCGCACAGATTATAACCATTTATCTATAACGGTCTAATACTGTTTAGTGCAATTTTTCAAATTTTAAGTTTTACCTGTCTTCATATTTTACTGACATGTCCTTTATAAATCTCCAAAGGGCATGAGCGATGTTTGCTGTGGCACAGGAGGGGTGCAAATGAGATTTTATACCTGTAAAGACGTTGTTTACCATTGTATAAACCCTGTTTGAAGATTTTTAGTATATGAATAGAAAAATATACAACCTAGAAGACAAAACTCAAGACAGTTTTGCTGTCACTGGAATGTATCTGCACATAAATTGATGTCCCACGGACAATAATTCCAAAATACAACAATCAACTGGGAAACTAAAATGGTCGCACATTAATTTTTACTCTTTAAAAAACTCGTTTTGAACTGCAATATTTTTTTAGGGCTTACTTTTTAGACCTCATGAGAGACACTAGTAACACGGAAGATCATGTAGCTCAGATTGTAATGACTGGATACATTGTTGAATGATGGCTTTAAAGACGGTTTATAACACTGTGGAAGACCCGTTTAAAAACTTTGCTATCTGACATATCTGACAGTGTTTGAATGGACAGATAAACACCCTAGAACACAAAAGTTTCGACAGTTATGCTGTCACTAGTACAATATGTGCAGATACAAATTGGCACATCATTTATTCTAAAGCCATAAGAAAATTTTGCAACACAACAGTTTATGGGGAAAGCTGGAATAATCTCTCAATGATTTTCACTTTTTTAAAGCACTTTTGATCGTTTTAAACTGCATTTTTTTCAGGGCTTCATTTTTAGACCGAATTAGAGACACTGGTATCATGGGGGATCATGTAGCTTAGATTTTTTTTGGAAACATTGTTATACAGTGCCTTTAAATAAGGAATGTATCATTATGTACAACATCTCTGGACAACAAATATTTTTCCCTGATGAAACAGAGAATAAATTTTCCCATTGTAAGTAGGTATATTTTCTTGGTAAACACATTTTTGGGCCAAACACATTCTCAGAAATAATGATGATTTTTTTTTGGCTACTTCGAGAATGTATTGAGGGAGACACAAACATACTTGAGTAGTGCATACGTAATTTTCTTACCAAACATCGAATATTCGTTCCTTTAGCAAAAATGTGTTTTCTTGACAACCACATATAATATTTTTTTCCTAATTGCTTGCCATATGAAATTAAGAAAATTAACTCTTTTATATACAACCACGTTGTGGGATATATGGTAGTGAAAGTACAAAACGCAGGTTAAATCTTAATGGACTCTGCATGAATGCATAACAAATATTGATTTTTAGCCTTTCATCAATACGAGAAATTCCAATCTCTTCAGGAATTCAAATAATAAATTTGTACATAATTGAAAAGGGATTTTTAATGGGTTTATTGATTTTTTTTTCATATCTGCGGTCTGCTGTTATTATAATTGCATGAATATTTCTTAATTCTAAACATTTCTTAAGTACAAACACCAATAAAATCATTTCCAAGAAAGCATTTCCAGAAGGCAATAAATTGTTATAAAAAGTACTTAGTGGCATATTTATGTAAAGGTATATTTTATATCCGAAATTGCTACCCTTCATATATGATAGGTGAACTTACCTTTTGTGACCTACGTACGACCTACAATGGCTAAATGGGGTGATTGTGCTTTAGAAATAAAGTTGATCTCCGGTTGGTAAAAACCGAATAGTTTTAATGATGTAATAGCCCTATGCATTTCTATTTTTATTTAAAAAAAATCAAACTGACTGGGAGAGTGGAAATGGCGCAAACGAACTCTGAAAGACACAAAAGGTAAAAAAAAAAAAATAGCCCAGGTCCATTTGCAATTATTATACCGAACTCCTTATCTACATAGAACCTACTGTTAGATCTTAAAAATTGTGAGCTACAAACATGGCCCTCTTTGCAGAATTAAATTTGCATTGCTTCATCTCTGTATTATCAAATTAATGATAATAAGAATCAAATGCTTGATCTGTTATTTTTTAATGGCTCAGAAAAAGATTGACCCAACAGGAATTCGAACCTGAAACTCTTACTGATTCCGGTCAGCGGCACAACCACCAGGCCACGCTGGGTAACGGCAATGCCACGGCTTACTTGGTTACAAATACCCGAGAATCTTTGTTTGAACTATGTATGATAAAGGTCTGAAAATGGAACCCTAAAATTGCAATCCAATTCCAAAGGAATCACTTGGTGGCTTTTAAAGTAAGGAAAATTAATGAGTTACCACTC
>JZLH01S0337200.1:20411-33469 GCA_001188425.1 Eucidaris tribuloides
GGAATGTTTGTGCAACAGTGGTTGTGTGAATATGTGCGAAGTGAACAGTTGAGTGGATCGTTTCTTTAGTAATAATTTGGTTTGGACAAGATTTTGTTTGTGTAGAGAATGGAATGGGTGAAGCTATGTGTATGTAGTGAATGGAGGGATGTTCGCACGGGGTATCACGGTGTTGCCAATTTGTACTGATAGTTAAATGTTTATAATATTAACAACTCTGATTAATTTTGGTTCATTTCTTCTTTATACAATAGCTTTTACTGGTGTGTTTCACTGTTCTTTCTGCTGCCGTTGGAGGCGGCTTGCTGTTGGCCTGGAATTGCCCTTTAATGTACTGCATATTTCATAAATTTACAAGTTTAATCTCGGGATCAACCTTACGATAGGTCATTAATGACTTTTTTGTTGATCCCCCCACATGGTCATATTATATCATATTCGTTTTTCTGTTTCTTTGGAATTTGAGTCCTTCGTTGTTGTTTTTTTGTTGTTGTTTTGGGGGGATTGTATGATTTGTTTTTAATCACGTTGCTATACATGCATACGATTGTAACTTTGTTTTTATCATGTGGAATAAACTTTGAACTTTGAACTTTGACTTACGAGCGGGCGACTGAAAAGATGGTAAGAGGCAAAAGTACTTTATTGCCCTATTTATCCACATAGACCCCTTGTGAGTCTACACACTTCCTCCAGCGGTGACGAAGTGCCTCGATGCCTCTGCAATAAAGTCCTTTGTTTGGTCCTCCAGGTAGGAGTCGACGGCATCAATGACCTCCTCATTTTTGGCGTAGTGTTGTCCAGCCATATCCTTTTGGAGATTTGGAAAGAGGTGGAAGTCCGACGGGGCTAGTTCAGGTGAATATGGTGGGTGCGGAACAAGTTGGAAGCCACAGTCACGAATGGTAGCCATCGCCACCACTGATGAATGCGCTGGAGCATTGTCCTGGTGAAGCAAGACACCTTTTGAGATCATTCCCGGCCTCTTTTTCTTGATGTTCTCACGTAGGCGCTTTAGAAGGCCAGAGTAGTATTGCCCATTGATAATACAACCCTTCTGGAGGTAGTCCACCATTAGCACTCCTTGCGCATCCCAGAAAACAGAACCCAAGTCTCATCCAAAGTCACAAATCGTTCCAAGAAATTGAATGGATTAGCCTCAAAGAGTGTCAAGTTCTCTCTTGACATTCTGCATCTGGTGTGCTTTTGTTCAGGAGTCAAAAGACGTGGTACTCATCTTGCAGACACCTTTGACATTCCAAGTTTATCTCTGATTATATGATCTGCTCTCTCCTGTAAGATGCCCAACCTCTTGGCAATCTGTTAAGTTGAGATGCGGCAATCCTTCATGACCATGTCAAGGACGAGATCATTCTTCTTTGGAGTTGTTGCTGTCAACTGCCTCCCTGACTTTGGTTCAACATAGTCTTTGCCATGTTTGAACTCATCTACCCATCGTTTCACTGTGGCATATGAAGGGGCATGTTCACCTAATGTGTCCATCATGTCCTTATGGATCTCAGCTGAGGACATGCCTTTCAGCTGCAGATACTTGTTGACAGCTACATACTCAAGGGTGTCCTTTTGTCATGAAACACTTGATACAGAAAATTTAGGAACCTGTAAAATGCGGATAAAGATTGCTAAAACCAAGAAATGTGGTGGGTAGGATTAAGATATGTAAACGTCATGGACCAAATTTGGTCTTCATATCTTAATCCTTCCTATGTTTGGCTCAAAACTTTTCAGTCGCCCCTCGTATTGTCTAACAGTCGCTCGGACGGTGGTGCCGTGGCGCACGGCAATTGCAAATGTATTGTGTTGCCAGTTACGTCTAAATTTGACTCGTACTGTACCGACGTCGCGACGTACTGTAGTATGCACGTACAGTTGTCGCGTCGTGCCGTAGCTCAATTAACATTGCCGCAGAAATCGAATATGAACTACTAAGCGAAGCTAAAAATGAATGAAACTTTTTAAGCCAGTGAAAACAAGAATACAAAGCGCCAGCTAAACTTCAGCCTTGGAATATTTCTAGATTTTTGTGCAGCAGGAGACGTAGATTTTGCCGACTTTCGGATATCGATTTGAAAACACTGGATCATCTCTTGGGAAAATTTTACCCAGGCATTAAATGGCGATATGGTGATTAAAAAGTCTATTCAGGTTTTGCGTTTTACAGAAATGTGATAATTCAGGTTCAACAAACAACTACGTTGTGATCATAGTAACGAGACCAATCCTACACAGATAGATCTAAACCTAGGCCTTAGCCTGTACGGAAGTGAACTGACTTAATTGTTTTGCCCTGTTCGCCTGTGGTAAATCTGTGTACTTTAGTCTGAGGACTGGCAATATAAGTACAGTTAAGTTCTATATACCGTTCAAAATCATTCTGGGCACATTTGTACATTCCAGCTCTCTGCGGGTCCTGTTCATTTGATGAAAAGAAAGTACATTTTGAAAAGGTCCCCGCTAATTCCCGTAAACGATGATGTTTGCCTATACATATCCGCGATGCGTAACTCATATAGCGGCACCATAGGCAAACACTGCCCTGACTGAAGGAAGTTATAGCGTTCAAAAACGATGCGAGATCGGCCGGCAAATCACAGATCATTTCTTTCTATAATCTACGGTTAAAATGGTTTAGATGTGGAATATAAAGCAAAATTATCGACTTTCGGTTTCGTGCTTGCGCACTTCCTCGGCGATCTGGTGTATACGCTATCTTTCCTCAACTTTGCTTTGAAAAGATAGCTAGATCCAGATGGCCTGGGAAGTGATAAATATTACCTCCACCAACGTTGATTATTTGCTCACTATAGTGGCTTATCTAGGAAATATCTATCAAGTGCAAAAATTGCGCCCCTTTCAAAATCTTAAACAGGGGGCAAGCGCTGAAATCGCGCCCCTTCCAGCAGCTGCTACCTTGGATTGGAATATTGTCGAAATCGTAGGTAGCTTCTAAGGATGTGCGTGAAATTAATATTATAATTTTTTTCCCCTTTTTCTTCCCGTTTCTTCCCTTTTTTATTTATTTTCCCTTGTTTTTCTTCTAACTTTTACCTTTTTTGCGCCCCCCTGAAAGTGGCGCCCGGGGCACGTGCCCCCCTTGTCCCCCGCTAGATACGCCACTGGCTTACTACGCTCAGTATGCTTATATGTGACACAGTCCAAAACAAATTCGGCTTTCGCCTCGTGTGTTTCCACAATTACCTCGAGTAGTTTTAAGTAATGGCCTCAGTGATATGCTTTATTTGTATATTGAAACACATCACACTAGTATTTTTCTTAGGATTTACCCATCTCCAAGTCACTGGCTAGTTCGCGTAATCCAGCGTGTTCGATAACTTTACAGAACGTGCCAATCTGATCCGGGTCTTTCTGTTTGCTGCGCCAATCCTGTATCATACGTACAGTCCCAAGATTTCCTACCGGCGTGTTTTTCAGTTCGTACTTCTTAATCTCATTGTGGGGCACGTCCATGGCGATACCTAATATACCGATGGAATATATCATGGCAATGTTTTTAATCATTCCATCTGTCAGTTCCCTCAATGTTTTTGCAGGTTGAGAACTGCTTTTGACATCTGTATCTGTATGACAAAATGAGAATGCGCAAATGTCAAATTCACATTGATCATTATCGAAGGTCCGCCCATTACAAAGTGCTACATTATGTAGGCGCTGGGGGGGGGGGGGGGGTTCAGCATCTTTTATGCACACATAAGTGGCGAGTATATTCATAAGCATACATTAAACATGTGCTTTCCATTATTTGGTACAACTATGCCCCAACCCAAATGTAGGTTCATTTCTTGATTTATATATTATTTCTTTGCATAACGATAAACAACAACAATAATGATGATGATGATGATGATAATAATAATAATAATAATAATAATAATAATAATAATAATAATAATATACTGGTAATGATAAAAATAATGATAAGAATAACAAAAAGAAGAAGGAAAAGAAGAAGAAGAAGAAGAAGAAGAAGAAGAAAAAGAGAAAAAGATTTATATCGTTTTATTTATTTATTTATGTATTTATGTATGTATTTATGTATGTATTTATTTATTTATTTATTTATTTATTTATTTAATTATTTATTTATTTATTTATTTATTTATTCATTCATTCATACATTCATTTATTTATCTATTTTTAATTTCTCTTTCTGATTAATTTGTGATTTTTTTGGAGGGGGTGGGGCCTCCCTGCCGACAATTTGTGCTACAAAACACAAGCCAAGGCCACAAATTGTCGCCGCTGTCAAAAAAAAAATGTCGCCAGTCGCCGAATTTGTAGCAGAGAAGATAACGATCAGAAATATGGACGGTGATCCAACGGAGCTGTGTATATCTTCATGTGTGTGTCTGTGTGTCTTTGTGAGTCTCTGTTTCTGTATTCCGTGTATGTCTGATCTACGTGTTTGTCCGTATGTATCTGTATGTGTGTATGTGTGTTTGTGTGTGTCTGTGTGTGTATCACTGTGTGTGTCTGTATCTCTGTGTATGTATGTATGTATGTATGTTTGCTCATGCATCTATGTGTGTGTCGCTGTGTGTATCTGTTTATGTTTGTGCTTGTCTTCATGTGTGTCTGTGTATCTATGTGCATGTGTGTTTGTGGTTGTCTGTCTGTGTGTCTGTGTCTGTTTGTATCTGTGTCTGTGTCTGTATCTGCATCTGTATGTGTCTCTGCGCCTGTGTGTCTTTGTATATGTGCCTGTGTATGTGTCTGCGTGTTTTTGTGTGTCTGTGTGAGTGTATGTACCTGTGTGTCTGTCGGAATGAATGTGTGTTTGTCTGTGTCTGTATCTGTGTATCTGTGTGTCTGTGTCTCTTTGCTTCTGTGTGTTTCTGTGTGTCTTTGTCTACATGTCTGTGTGTGTCTGTGTGTATGTTTGTGTCTGTGTGTGTCTGCATGTTTGTATGTGTGTATATTTATGTCTGCCTGTGATCAAAATGTTAATATGTTAAATAAAATTGTAATTCATTGATTATGCAAATGTATTCGAAATCACATTTTTTTCTCAAATTTTATTTTTTGCCTTTCAACATCTAAAATTACTACAAAGTAGAGTCTATATATGATTTAAACTATAATTTATCATGAGGGAGACGGGCAAGCTAGATGTCAACATTCGACCATTGCATATGAGTATACGACCCGAGTCCATTTTGGAAATTTGTGTTTATTGTCCCATATGAAACCAAAGATGACATTTCTAGTTAATCGAAACATTAGTGTATTATTGCCGGATATCTACAAATTATGTAGTAGAAATTTAGTTACCCAGATTTGTCATCCTTGGTTTCATATGGGAGAATAAAGACCGATGTCCAAAATGGAATTGGGCCGTTCTTATATTCAGATACTCATACATGTACGTAAAAAGAAAAAACAAGCAAAACAAACAAAAAGCAAAACAAAACAATTTAACTGGAATCTTGTTTGGAACTTGACAGCTGTTTTATGTTTCAATATGCACAATTTTCTGTAGCTCAGTTATTATGTTCACCGTATAGTTTTCCTTCACAAAGTTTTTCGTGTTGGGGAAATGGGTAGGCAAATGCTTTCCAAATAGCACATTTTATCTTGCTCCATCGCTCCCTCGCTTATTGTAAAGCAAAGAAAGGAAATTATTGAAGAAAAAGACGCACATAGAAACACATACAGACAGACAAACGGAAACTTACACGCACAAATTGACACACAGACACACACAGATACATACACACATACACAAAAAACAGAAACACCCAAGACACACATAGACAAACAAACCAGCCCACTAAAAACACACATACAAGCACACAGACGCACAAACAGAAACAAACACAGATACTCACACAAATGTACACACAAACAAACCCACCGTACACACGTACACTCAAACACGCACACACACTACCAACACACTCACACAGCCAGACATACACAGACACGTACATAAGCTCACCCTAGCCCACACATACACACAGCGGTCACCTCACAGGTACACGCCGAATAACACAGATGCACAAACACACACAGACACATAGACACAGACACTGGCCCACTCACAGACACACACACAGACACACACACAGCCGTTAATACACAAACCCATAGACACTCACACAGCTGTATACACAAACAAACCCACCGTATACACGTACACCCACATACCTACACACACTACCAACACACTCACAGCCAGACAAATATACACAGACACACACACCATACACATGTACACCCACATATCAAAATCACTACCAACACACGGACGCACACACACACACACACACACACACACACACACACACACACACACACACACACACACACACACACACACACACACACTTGAAATAGACTTGCCAGATTTTGTTCTTGTGTGTTTTGTGTTTCATTCTTTGATCATTTTACCACTTCTATTTCCTTCTGCATTTCCGATCCGCGACCTTTATCATAGTAGTTGTGTCTCTTTTGAATTTGATCTTGGCTGGTGACAATTTGTGCCGTTAACTCCGAGTACAAAATTGTCGCCGGCGACAATTTGTGCTTCAAAATATGGCCTTTTATTGAGAGCAATTTTCCTTCTGAAGTGAGACAAATAAGTGCCAACAAAGTTTGATAGAAAGCAATATATAATGATTATAACATTTAAATGATAACGTCCTCTCTTGTCACGAAGATTACGGCTCACATGTTCAAAGCATTATGTCATCGGTAGTCCTTTTAACATTATACACAATATGGTGTTAATATCATCCTACATCAAGGCGGCGCCAGAGTAAAATCGTTTGGAGGCCAAAAATCACTAGGGTGCAAAAATTTCAGAGATTTAAATTTCATGAATTACACTTGGAAAACCTCATGATTTTCTGAATTTTTACAGCTATATATGAGCGGTCGGCCAATAATGTTATTTGATTTTCTATTTGATATTCTGATCTATTGATATATTGTCTTATTTACTGTCAGTTTTGCATGACATTTGTGTATGTCAAATTTACTTTCAGGCGCGGTTCTAGAGCGGAAACTTGAGGGGGGCTACTGGGGGCTTGACGGAAACATGCGAAGGAGCGTAGCGACCGAGTGGGGTGGTCATTTTTTAATATACTCATTTTCTGAAGATTATCAAGGATTGTAGGCAGGTTTTCAAAAAGATGTAAAGGAAGTATGTGAAAAGCTGTAATTGGGTAAACATACTTGCGAGGGAGTGAACGGTAGGAACTTTTTAAAAATGCGCATCAAAATGTAAAAATGGTTTGTTTTATCAAGATTAGGGATTGGGTAGTCATTCTTGAGGGGGATCGAAGCAACCGAAGAGGGCAGGGTGCGGGAGGGGTATCCCCTTCCCGAAATTTGTCAAAAGAAAAGACGTGATTCTAGGCATGGTTAATACGTATTTTGACGTTATATGAATGAAGATTATTGGGATTGTAGTCAGGATTTCAAAATAAGAAATATACAGGAAGTTTGTGAAAACTGTAATTCGGTAGTCATAATTGTAAGGGAAGGTGTGAGAGGGGGAAGTGTAAATTTGCATTATACGTTGTGTCCCAGAAAAAAAAAATGTCCCTATGATGGAACACAGAATTACTGAAATCAAACTTTTATACTCAATTAAGTTTACAAATTTGGAAAGCCCACTTAATTTTGTAGCTCCTGTGAAAATTTCAAAGGTCTCGCTCTAATGGTTTTGAATACCGAGGCTCTTCCGTAACAGCAGTGCTTTCCAGTCCATTTCAAGTTTGATAAAAAGTAATGCATACCGCTAGCATAATATACCTTGTTCTTGTAGGGGTTTTTAAGTAACCAAAGTCAAATTCATTCACCTTTTTTAAATGGAAACCAAACAAAGTTCAGTTACAATGGTCGTACTTGCTTTCACACAGTCTGTTCTACTAATGGTTTGTCTTTCAATGTCCAGCTTGTAAAGTTTTGGTGTGTCCTCCTGAATGTCCTTGCATCTGATTTCCATTCAGGTTGATGCATTTGATATGTACTGCAAACTTGGAATGGGCTGAAAAGCACTGCCATTAACAGACTGTGTATTCAAAACCAATAAACCGAGACGAATGAAATTTTCACAAAAGTTAGCAAATAGAACGTGATTCTATATCTGAACACTGACTTCAGAATTACACTTGAATTGGATTTAATTAGGCAGTCTATCAGAGGGAAAATTTGGGGGGACACGCTGTATTACACAATTCGAGCTGGCGGCACAGGAAAGCTAGATGCAGCATTCTGGCGGTGACATCAAATGGTCACGTGATACACGAACACTTTTCGGGGATTTTTTTAATGGACGGGGTGAACATGGCTGGGAAAGAAAATCTTTTATTTTTCAATTCAGTATTTGAATATTAGATTGGATAGAATGATATTCCATAAACAGTGATCAAATAAAACTCATTTAATAAGTATTTCCTGGAATCTTTAAATGATTGCGGTAAGGATACAAATTCAGGCATGTTTTAGACCCTGTGACCTTTGACCTTGGATATATCAACTCAAAATCCGATAAGTTCATTGCCACCTGACAGTACATAGGGCCTACCTGGTCCTAGTAATATTGAAATCCGATCAGCTATTCTTAAGTTATCGCGGTAAGGAAAAATTGGTTTATTATGCACGAACGGACGGCAGGACTATCTGACAACATAATGGCTCCGGCGACTTCGTAACGGAGGCATTAAAACATTGCAAAGTGATACATACCTCGTCCAAAGTACCTCATCCTATCGGTATATGACTTACCATCTATGATCACATCTAGCTTGATGTTCCCTCCATAACGCTTCATTGTTTCAGGAGAAATTAGTACTTCCGCAAGCTGTTGTCCGAGATATCCACTCTTAACATCTTCTATAAGGCAATCCAGTCCACGTTGTGAATTCGCACTCACAAAGAGATGGATTGAACTGATCTGGAAGCCACTCAGTGAATACATTTTAACCCTACTGACTACTGTTTGTAGCTTTTGAAGTACCGACAAGCGGCGTTTGCATGGAACATCAGGATTTAGTACATCTTGAAGTACATTCTGTGCCTCTGTTTCAATGTGAGCTTGCTCGTGGCGTACCTTCAATTTTACTTCTGCATGAACATAAAACATAATATTACACAATGGTGTAAGATTTTGTCTAGTTACCCTAACCAAGTTACGATGCACAGCATAAAATACAGTTGTAATATTTTAGCTGATAAATGGAAGGTTTAAATGCGAAATTCTGATAAAGTATAGTACAAATATTTAATGTCATTTCTTAATCTAAAATACCATTAGTGGTGCATATGGCGCTGTACAACACAGAATATTGAGAACAATTTCCCACATTTTATTAATCACTTTTGTTCCTCTTGCACTTTAAATCCTGGATAAACTTCTGGTGTCATACTTAATTTATAAGGAAATAAACTTACAAACAAATAAAACAACGAGTCTAGTATCTTACAATACAGAATGGATTATGAAGTAACAATTTTTGTTGATACCTATAACTTTGACCAATTGTTAGAAAATCGTGTTGCTTACATGTGTATTATGCATGTACATCCAGTTTCCTTTGTCACTCTAGTATCATTTTCGTTAAATTGAAAAGCGTTTGTATCTTACTGAACAGTTCCTGGCAATCAATCAATTACTTACTGTCTTTTGGTTCTTGAGAGGGGTCCTGCTCATCAGGGACAAAGTTCATGCCAGTACCTTCTGCTGTCACGCCATAGTGGTTCTTGCCTTGTGGGAAAAAAAACGTAAAGCATTCTGTTATTAATAGACAATATAATAATAATAAAAACAATAATAATAAACATAAATTTATATAGCGCAGCTACAATCAGTATATATTCAGCTGCGCTTGTTCTGAACTCCCGTTTACTTCATTCTACGCAAAATACATGTATGTTATATATATTAACAGAACAAATGTGATTTTAACTTACATTTAAAGACATAAAGGGAGGGTGAACTACGAATTTGAATAGGCATGCTATTCCAAAGTATAGTAAGTATAGAACTTACAATGTCAAAACATGTACATTGAAGGTATTTAAGAGAATGTAAAACTTGGTTTATAAAATCCTGTCTACCTGGGTCTGGAGCTGGGTTTCGTTTCAGCACTCAGATGAGACCTCTGACCTTCGAACTCTAAAATCTAATCCGTTTGTTATTGCGTAATTATGTTCCATTAAAATCCAGACAGTGTTTCTTAAGAATGAGGGGAAATCAGGTACGTAAAACACCATGTGGTGTGTAACCTTTGAACTCCAAAATCTAATGACAAAGTATTGGTGCATTATAGCACAAATTTAACCCATGTATTATTTAAATGCATTCAGCCATTGTTATGATGATCAATTTGATTGTTTATATTTCAAATCACATTTTTGGCCAATTTCTATAAAATTGTTATCTCTTATTTGTCTATCAGGGCTCCTGGCTTGTGTGACATACAGCAGGCGTGACTTGCGTGACACTTACACGGAATGAGTGATATGTGTATGTGTGTATTGTGTGTCGTGTGTGTGCGTGTGTGTGTGTGTGTGTGTGTGTGTGTGTGTGTGTGTGTGTGTGTGTGTGTGTGTGTGTGTGTGTGTGTGTGTGTGTGTGTGTGTGTGTGTGTGTATCTGTGTGTAATATCATTTAAGAAATTTCGAAATTAAAACAAATCCACAACAATACGACTTGGGATCGTAATCATTTGCGTAGGTATATGCCTCTTCACTGTAAAAAAAAAAAAACTCGTCAAGCTGACAAAAAAAAATTCGTCCAGCTGGTGTCTCTATCGCCCAATTTTTATTCGTCATAGTCTGGTGCGTAACGAAATTTCTTTCGTCAGGCTGACGAAGAAAATCTCGTCCTGTATCGACGAATTTTTTTTCGTCAAGCAGCTTGTGCCAGGCTGACGAAGAAACTCTGGTCCTGCTGTGGTGTCTCTATCGCCTAATTTTGTTTCGTCAAGCATCTTGTGCCCCAGGCTGACGAAGAAAATCTGGTCCTGCGCGGCCGTTACATGGCAAAAGGGTGTATCTGCAAAATACACATTCCTAGGAAAATCACTTTGAAGTTTCAGCTTTTACCTTTTTGTGAAAACAGACTTTTTCAAAGTCGATTTTTCTTTCATTTGGTAGATTATCATTTAAATTATTTTTCTATACAATTTTAATAACATATAATTATATATTTTCTTCAAAATAAGCATTTTTGTGTAGATACAGCATTCTGGCAAAATATTCCACTATCCACACTCGTCCCGCGATCATGGTAAAAGGATGTATCTAAAATCAATTGAATAAGAACACCACAACAAGCTACGGCCGTCACATGGGCAAAGGGTGTATACTGCAAATTTTTGACTTTTTTAGGGTTGTTTGCATTTGGGGGTTTTAGAAGGGCGCTCTTTCCATTTATCTAGGTCTCGGTATGGCAGGACGTCTCCTTTTTGAAGATAGGCAGGGGCTTAATCTACAGCACTTTTTAATCAAAAAAAAATCCTGTCGGTTTCATGGCAACAAGGGTGTATCTTTATAGATAACATGCGCCCATAAGCCAGGCCGCAGCAGAGCTCCAATGTTTTTCGGTAAATAAGTGATATCTGCTAGATACACTTCTGCCAACAAAATGACTGAGCGCAGCCAGATTTGTGAATATGGCAGGGTGTATTCTGCAAACGATACGTCTTATTGCGCGCCGCGAAAGTCAAGACCCAAGTTATGGCAAAAGGATGTATCTGATACATACGTCTTTCCTCCGCAAATTGTTGACGCGAAAGCTTTGAGAACTTAGTTGCAAGCAAAAGGGGGGGTGTAATTGTGCTACGCATACACCTTTAGCCAAGTTTAGCATGTTATAGTCTGAAGCACGGCTCGGTTGTATGTTATTGGATGAACCGCTTTTTGCCAATGTGAATGCATGCATGTATTGAGTTTCTGATACGTGATGTTCCTAAGAGAGTAACTCCAGTCACTGCCGCCATCATGGACCGCGGAGTTATCTCGTCTATTGTTAAAACATTTTCGTGCAACGAAGTCTCAGGTGTGCCGGATGCGGGCGAGAGAGGCATTCTTTAGTTGTTGATTATTTAAAAAGGTAAGTTTACTAACTGTTACTATGAGGGTTCCTAGATAAGACTATGTAAACTGTGTTGTGAATTTAGTCTAACGACGTATTGGGCCTGGCAGATGTGTAAGTAAGGTTAGCCTACTGGTAGCTAGACGAAGCATCAACTGACAACTGCCCATACACTGGTAAGAACGTACGTACGGTATGGTGCGACGTACATTCGTTAAGATTTGGCCTTTCTGGCTTTAGCAATTTGATTTTATGTGGGACAGGTGCTTCGTCACGAGAATATGAATTAATGTTACCCGCTGTAAATTTGCGCATTGCAATATTTTTTATTCTTGACGTAGGCTGTTTCACGAACAAGCTGTTCAATTTCACCGGCAAATTTACGATCTAACGTAAAGCCCCCCGACAAGCGATTGCGCATCACAATGTTCACTCGGTGGCCAAAGTTAGTTGAGGCCAAGCAGGCCTAGGCGCCATTAAACCAGGGAGCGCGCAGCCGCCGCCCATAAGGGCCGCGCTCCTGGGTTAGCCTAGGCCTAGCCTGGGTCAACGATTGGCCGCGATGAACAATATTCCACGGTGTCAACCCACTGAAACGTTGATGGCTAGCTTACGCACAGCATTTAATGGTTCGCGAGCGACAGTGCATACGTTCCAAATTTCAAACTAGAGTTTAAATATTACTGTTTTGCCACAATTTGTCCATTATGAATAATAGAAATGATTCCGGCCAAAACCAGCGGTTCGTTGTTCCGCAGATGATGTTTACAGATAACTCGTAAAAGGTTGGTGTGTATCTGCAGATACACGCGGCGTTGTGCCATATGAGTATCACAATAGGAAAGCGGATGTGGTGTATGTGCAGATCACATCGCTTTTGCCATGATTTGACTATAGACAATCGAATGGTGTATCTGCAGATAGCACGCCTTTGCATGGATACTAGCAATAAAAAGCGATAATGATGTAAGTG
>JZLH01S0337222.1:17607-28999 GCA_001188425.1 Eucidaris tribuloides
AATTTCAAACAATATACATGTACCTGTACATGCGTATAATTCATGTAATGGGCAATATACAGTGCGTCTCAAAAAAACTTTACACTTCTAAAATGGCTCCCAAATTAAACATTATTTCGAACTTTTTAAAATTTATATATATATTGAAAGCTTAACGTCTCTTCTTTCATATGACACCAAAAAGTCGGAAATTGTGTCATGCTTGATTGAGCACTACGACCTTTTGTAGGACATGAAAATTAGGTTGCGCAGGAATTGGCCATTCATTGTACGTAAAGATAAAACTCGCTTTGATTATGTGTGCAGCTGGGATTGGGATATGTAAATTAAGATCTTAGTGACTGAAACCGTGAAAGACTACCGTATTGGGGTGAAGGGGTGGGGGTGCTGGGTATGGGTGATGGGGTGTGGAGGTGGTGGGATGTGGGGGTGGTGTGGATGCGGAATAGGGTTGTGCATGGGGGGAGGTGGTAAGTTAGAATACCTAAACCCACCACCCTCCGTCTCCTCCACCTCACCACCCCCATACCACCCTTACACCCCACATCCACACTACCCCCACCACCTACCCCACTTTCCCTTCACCCCAATACGGTAGTCTTTCATGTTTCAGTCACTAGATCTTTAATTTACATGTCCGCAATCCCAAGCTGCACACATAATCGAAGAGAGCTTGTATCTTTCATTACAATGGATAGCCATATTCCTGCGCAACCTAATTTTCATGTCCTTTACAAAAGGTGGCAGTGCTCACTCAGCATGAAACAATTTCAGACGTTTTGGTGTCATATGAAAGAAGAGACGTTAAGCTTTCCATATATATTAAAAAAAATTCCAAAATTCGAAATCATTTTTTATTTGTGGCCATTTCAAAAGTGTAAAGTTTTTTTGAGACACACTGTATTGTGCATTTCGTTTGGGCAAAGTTCACATGGGTTGGAGTATCGACGAACGGCGGACGAATAAGAAAACGGGCACCCACGCTCGTAGAAACGTTTTAAACGCTTTATTCCATTTCATATTTTGTAGCAACATTTTCATCATTGTCGTCAACATCCACATCACAGTCATGTTTTTTCTCTTGACATCTCATATGTCTCAATATGCGTTTGAGTGGAAGCGCCGATGTGTTTCAAGGGAAAAAACTCTAACATCCTTCCTGTCCACATGAGAATTTATCTGAATTCCAGCTGCTGCCGCGGGATTCCAGCCATCCTTAAAGTTAATTCTCAGAAGATGATCCCCAAGTTTTGGCAAGTGACGATATCACTGTATTTGAACTTAAAGAAGCATCGCGATCCTCTTAAAAAAAACTATGATGTCCATCCAGTCCCGTAAATGGTCGATGCCACCATAGACATGATAGAGTACATGACATCTGGTAGTAGAAAGTAGGAATTTATGGAATTAATACTGTGCACAATCTTGTTACTCGATACAAAACTGATCAACAAATATGGCAAATAATTGCTCGAAAGTTACATTTAACCGCATTGGCAAAGGTAAAAGAGAATCTGTGTTTACAACACTCTTCGACAAGTGGAAGAAGCAATATTGGATTTCTGGAGAATGAGAAAAAAGTCAAAGTTCCGTGTACTTATCCAAAATAATACAAACAGAGAAGTTGTGACGAATGTTTTCAACATAATTTCGACCTCAGGCATGCAGATGTCTTGTCTGTAAATATAGCTCCAGATAGATACCAGAGTATATACAGTATTAAGTCAAATGAGTTGGAACTGAATTAGATAGAAATATCACTATAGTCTAGATCTAGATCATGATCTATATGAGCAAAGATACATTTCGGTGATTTCGAATGAATAAATCAGCATAATAAAAACGATTCTATGTGGAACCCCCATGAAGCACTACCATTACCAATTTATATACGTATAAAAAATCAAATCTGGCTGCCCTGAAATAAAAATATAAGTGTCTTTGTCGTTCCTTGATTTTGAATAAATTTGCACTGATCAAACTCAGATGTAGATCTAGACTACTATCAGAGAAGTTTACTAGAATGTAACGTTAGAACTTAAAAGTTCTAAGCAAATGAATTTCCAAATTCTATGTGAAAGCCCCTATGGACATACCAATTATCCGGGCCAATTATATATAAAAAAAAGAATCAAATCTAGCTGCCCTGAATTTTTTGAAAAAATAGAAAATAAAAAGATAAGTGTTTTTGTCGTTCCTTGATTTTGAATAAATTTGCACTTATCAAACTTATAGTAATTAATCTGAGAGGTTTAATGAATGTAACGTTAGAAGTTCTATGCACCTCGCTCATGAAAAAAATGGACTTAGAATAGACCTAACTTAGTTATCTAACGTTACTTACTGTCCATCAATTCTGCCAGAGGAAGTAATCACGTCGTACTGGGGCATCACAACAAAGATCTCTCCACTCTGTCCATGGAATGCCCAGCCCCAGCACCAGAAATAATCCAGGTCCTTCACCGTCACTAAGCCTCAACATAAATAAAAGACAAGTCAAGGAAAATTAGGCCCTATTTAATTGTGACATTTGTGTCATTTCTCATCATAGAATCAAATGTTATAATATGATGTTACATACCAGCGATGCGAAAGCGCTCGCGAACCCATGGCTGTGAACGAAGTTAGGCGATCAACGTTTCATGACAAACATCACTAGGATATTGTTCATCGAATGAGTGCACATTATTTGCGCTGCTTGCGCACCGCTAGTCGTTTGCGTCAGTGCAGAGTGCAGATTACAATTTGTTACTAGTAGTACTCTAACGTTATATTTCATGAAATTTGCCGTTAAAATGTACACCGCATATCAAGATAGTCTAGAAATATTGCAATGCCATTTTTTTTTCAACATTTATAGACCTATAAATATTTTTTGCGATTCTATAGGCCCTACAGTTTTGTACTGTAATTTTGTAGGCCGGGCGGGGTTGACGCTTCGTTACGACCTAGAGATCTACGTTAAAACAGATCTAACGTTAACTAACGTACGGTACCGGTACCGGGCTCACGTAAAACTTGTTGTTACTGAGCCTGAGCCTCTTAAAGTTTACAACACAATTTACAAACATGTAATTTATTCTAACTAACAATAAGACCACAATAACATTAACAGATGTGTAAAGTTACCTTTGGATTAACGCTTGGACTTCCTCTCTCGCTGCATCCAATACTTTGCAACCAAAACGTTTTAACATCAGACGAAGATGAACTCCATCGATGGCGTCGGTGACTTTTAGATGATTCACGTGCGCGTGTACAAAGCGCGTGACATATGGTTGCAGCATGCATTCTGCGCACGCTGTTGGCGTTGTGATCGCGCGTTTCAGCGCCTTGGAATGAAAATCTGGAAACCCGTCAGCCTGCGTAACTAGGTGTTTAGATGTCTAACAAAGTGTTTAGATTTTCAACATTGCGTGATATGGGCAAGACATAGTCTACAATATATTAATACGTCAATGGTCTACAGCCGTAAAAATAAACACTCCTAGCTAAACACTAAAAGAACTCGCATCGAGTTCACACTTGCTCTAAACACCAGATGTTTAGATGACTAAACCCGGTGACTAACAAAGTGTTTAGATGTTCAACTTTTTGTGATATGAGCGAAACATGTACACCAACATACTCCCAGCTAAACACTTAGGCCTATAACGTACTAAACACCAGGTGTCAGATGTCTAACAAAGTGTTTAGATGTTCACATGCGTTCGTGATATGGCAAGACATAGCCTACAGCGTAAAAATAAACACTCCTAGCTAAACACTAATAGAACTCGCAATCCGAGTTCACACTTGCTCTAAACACCAGGTGTTTAGATAACTAACAAAGTGTTAAGATGTTAAACACTTGTGATATAGCCTTAGCCAAACATACAGCGTGACCAACATAAAACACTCCTAGCTAAACACTTGTAACGTACTAAACACCAGGTGTTTAGATGTCCAACAAAGTGTTTAGATGTTCAACATTGCGGGATATGGGCAGGACATATAGCGTGACCAAACTAACACTCCTAGCTACACACTTGTAAAACTCGCAGAGTTAACACGTGCTAAACATACCTAGGTGTTTTAGATGTCTAACAAAGTGTTTAGATTTTCAACAATGTGTTTATTTCATAAACATGTCACATGTCACATTTTTTACAGTGTAGATGATAGTGTCTACTAACTTAAATAGTTAAATCAAAATAGGGGAAATTTTAGTTTTCACCACATACTGAAATTATACATTGCCTTTAATGTTTCAGGAAGGACAAAATACCTTATAATGTTATCTTCTTTCTTTGTGTTCTCTTTGTAAGAGGATTACATAGGAAATATGGTCGGTCAAAATGTTATCACATCATGCAGTTATTGCACAGAATTATTGCATATCTTTAAATTGAGGGAAAGTTCTGCATTGCGCTTTACTTGTTAATATGAATTGTTTATTTCTAAATTGTGGTAGATCCACTTATTGCCAGAACAATTCAGTTTTTTTTTTATTCACCATTATTGAGATGTTACTGAGTAAAACTCACCTAACATAAAAATAAACAAAAAAATACCCCGCACTTCGAATATAAAAAATGCGCGTAAAAAACTGTGAGTTTTCATTTTGATTATATTTTTTTCATTTTCATTTTTGTATTGATTCCTTGTTATAAATAAAAAAAAATGATATACTATAGCTTTTGAAATGAAAAGTCAATTTTTCTCGGGTCATTTTTAACCCGACCTTTTTTGTAGGTAATTTCAACAGCTCATTTGTATCATTGTATCAAGCTGCTGAAAGCGTATGGAATTTGGCAAAACAGTCACATTTTGATAAAAATTGCATGTACCTTTTTTTGGAAACAAGCTCTCCATATATAACGACAAATGTACTATCCATTGATTTCTATTGGTCTATCGCATTATATGCAGCTATCTGTCCAATGTATGATAAAATTTGTCTCTCTGCAATTTGACAGTTCAGAGTGGCGAATGGTTGACATTACGAGCTCCGAGGGTCATTATTCTAAATACACGACGTTCTTTTATCATGTAGTTCATTAACTCTCTACGTACCCCATTTAAAATATAACATAAAATTCTAAGGAGTTATGCTGCCATGGTATTATCAGGTTTTGGCAAAAGAAGCCGGTAAAAAAAAAATCACTAAAATAAAATATATTGATGTTTTCAAAATATCCTAAATATTCTATACCTCCAGGCAAATTTAGGAATTAAAAAAAGTGTGGTATGTTAAAAACTCAATGCAACACCACCTCCCCCCCCCAAAAAAAAATCCACTATTATATGGTGCAACACTCCAATCACTTCCCACATGTCCGGTAGGCCAATTTTTGCATTTGACGCGGGTAGGGTCCAGTAGACCGATTATCAAAAGTATGCGATATATCGATTGTCTATGGATCCTTTTTGTTTATCGGTCTATTGGAACCTTTTCAGAAATCAATCCACCGGACCCTTTTCCATTATCAGTTTATCGGACTCTTGGTCGATTGGACTGTAACCCACTATACGTATAACACAAGGAAGTTCAAAAACCTAAAACACACCCCTTCTTTGATACGTACGGTGTTCACATCTACTGATGATAGTAAAATTCCAATCGTGTTTCCAGCTATGATATCGAGAGTGTAAAATCACTTCGTGTTATACAAGCACTGGGGTGTTAGGGTTTACACCTGTGGTGTTGTTTGATATAGATATCAGATGTGGTGTTGAATTTCTTCTGCTTTCCTTTTCGTTTGCTTTCTTCTCTTCCTCCTTCTTGTCCCTGTTGTTCTCATTCTTCTTCTTCCTCCTCTTCTTCTTGTTCTTTTCTCGTTCAACCCTCTTCTTCTTCTTCTTCTTCTTCTTCTTCTTCTTCTTCTTCTTCTTCCTCCTCCTCCTCCTCCTCCCTTCTCACTCCTTCTTCTCCTTCTTCTTCTTCTTCTTCTTCTTCTTCTTCTTCTTCTTCTTCTTTTTCTTCTTCTTTCGTCCTTCATATAGATGAGTTTTTGCAATTTTTAAAATACGATTTTTTTTGAAGGGAGGTCCCTGTGGTAACACCATCTCATGTTATCAGGTGCGACGATCGAAAAGAAATTTGAGATTCGATATCCTAAACGAATAAAGCAATCGGGCGATTCATAATTTCACAGTTTCCTGAATTGAATGCAATATTCTAAGGTGTGGAAATAGTTTTATGTATGATTTGAGAAATTCAGTTTACGGTGTTCTTTGATTCAATAAGATCAAGTCAGCTATTGTTAACCTCCCCATTTCTTTTCTTTTTTTATACTCATATTATATTTTTTCTCATTTTTCTTCTTTTCTCCCCTTCTTCTTCTCTTCCACCACCACTCCTCCTCCTCCTCCTCCGCGTCTTCTTCTTCTTCTCGTGTTTCTTCTTCTTCTTCTTCTTCTTCTTCTTCTTCTTCTTCTTCTTCTTCTTCTTCTTTTCTTCTTTCTTCTCTCTTCTTCTTCTATCTTCTACTGCTTCTTCTTCTTCTTCTTCTAGATATTATCATTATCATTTTTATTGTATTCCTATTCGCTAAGGAAAATACTGCAAAGAATATTTTGTAACCTTCAGTTACGGCGATTTTACACAACGTTGTCATAAATTCAACTAAAACTGGACATCAGTCACCAGGGGACAAACAATTGCCCTTTTAAATTTTGTGGCTTTTTGAACGACTTTAGCGCGCATCATTCCAGACAGAAAAGAATGCCCTTAGATGTTATCACAATGTAAGTACCAATCACATGTTCATGAATCATTTGGTTTGTATGACACAGTGCAGTGTCTAACGACTTTGTACTTTGGTAGCCCACATAGGCCCCCCTTTGAACCAAGCCTAAAAGTGCAATGTGATTTTTCTTTATTTGTCAGCATGATACATTGTATTTCATTTGAACCAATGAAAATACGCTGTTTTATCTTATTCATTCGTACGTTGTTGCGCTATAACAAGAAGAAAATACCATCGTAAAATAAAGCATATGTTTAGCCTGAAAAGAGCTGGCTTTAGTTTCCTGTAAATTTATCAGGCCTGGCTACATTTCAGACATGAAATTGCGTCACATTACCAGAAAACAAATAGTAAATCAAGTAAGAGGCGGCGCTGGTTTGACCTCATGTGAAGAGCCCAAACGGTTTTGGCGGGAAATAGGGGTCGTTTGCGGCCAGACTGCAATCGGAAGATACAAACAAGCTTGCAGGTGGCTCGTCGATTACACAATACCTTTCGACCAGCCGCAACCGAATGCACTTTTACTGGATGCGTGAATGAAAAATAAAATCGACGCAAATAAGGTACTGACGAATGATTTCATTCAATAGTTTTACCTACTTCCTTATCAAAGAGACAAACTCATATTTTCCTGCCAAAAAATCGATGGAAACAATATTAGACTTGTAAAACCAGTACCAAAATATTTCCTCCAAAATACTGTTCGGTTTGCAATCACACGTCATACAAACTTTCTAACGTTAAATAGCATTTGCCATGATGTGTTTGCGTTTTAGACCAACTTTGCCGAGTATGATATCATATAAACGTATCGGGATACCCATAGATGGTGAAGATTTATAGATTTATCGGATATATAGGTAGATGTATAGATAGATAGATATATAGACAGATAAATAGATAGATATATAGATAGATATAAGATTGGATAGATGAGTAGATTGATAGCAAAATACACAAATATCTAGGATATCTATGATATCCTAGATATCCCAGGTTGGTCTTGATCTGTCCAATATTTTGATAATGTCGAGACTAAAAGTACATCTATAGTAAAACACGTTTTGCAAACTACAATTTTCTGAAAATGACGGACTTATACACTTATAAACTTGGTTGTTAAAAAGGAGTCTGTGATTAATCTTATTTCTCAAGGTGTTTCTTTAAGGTAAATTGCATGATTGGAGGTAGTCCTGGGTGGAAACTATTCTACAATCAAGTAAACTATGCAAGAATTCTGCTGTGAAAATGTTATGGTCAAGTGTTGACTCATTTCAAAAGAACTACCATCAGTATCCGTTGTGACAGGCAAATTTCTAGTGTAGGTCTCTATGAAATTAACTTTCTATCGGGGTACCAGAGTAAGTCAATACCGGTAAGTTCATGCTTGATTCTCCTGAAGTAAACAGATTCAAGACAAATCCTTATAGCAAAGGTTTACACTTCAGATGGTGTATATATTAATTTGTATATATCCAAACTATTTTACTTCTTTAGCATTTTTCATGTGTTCCAAATCATATTATTAGCCTTTAACATGTATTACGTGGAGTGTTAACACTGAAACAGTCATTACTCGAAACACCAGAAGTATCAACTTCAACGCCCGGAGTGAAAGTGAATGCCATATATCTGTCAACAAACATCCGATCTGTGTTAGTAGTACACATGACTTTTTGTATTTACGTTACATAATTAAAATAAGAACACGGAAAAAAGAAACTTGTCTGACGAGATTGGCTTCGTCAGGTTCGTGGAAGCATGTAACTAAATTTTTGGATCGATAAATCAATTAAAATTCTTCAATCAGTCTTTGAAAAAAATGACATTAAATTAAAATTAAACTACGCGGTCCCTCTTCAAGACTCCGTTTAAAATTGATATCCAAGTTCGATATAATGAACAAAATTTATGTTGCTTATGAATATATAAATCACAGTATCAAACGGATTTTCATCTAATGGGTGTTTTACTTACCGGTCACGGATGTGTACTTTCGGAACGCGTCAGATAAATTCACCCAAACATCTGCATAATTCATTGTATAAGTGTTCTGATTTGGTACGTTCTATTTTCATTTACCCCAAGGCTCCGTGCGCACTTGCTGGCTTTTACACTTAGAAAAAAAGACATGATCGCCTTCACACAAACAGATATCACCACTCCTGAATCCCTCCTCAAAAAGTGTAATGAATTGAATTCCAATCGTTGTATTATTGACCTTTGGTGTTTGCAAATACGATGTTTCTCAATGTCGGATACCGTATGACTGTTCTCAGGATTAAGAGATAATATGAAAATATTGAAGGGGACTGCGAGCGGCATTTGGATGATTAACAGTGACATTTCGTAGAAACGTATATCTTACTGATCTGAGTAAGCAATAATGAAAGTATAGCCCGTGTTGTGTATTTATTTCTTTATTTCTTTATTTACGTTTCCGTTGTTAAATGATCTGAAACCTTATATCCAATTTCGCCAAGAGTGCTTGGAGAAGAATTACCATTTAATAACTGCAGAAGAAAAATATATTGGCTTAAGTTTATCGAGATTATCAACAAGATTTTATGCCACGATGTTTGCGAATGAATTGGTAGATTTTTACCAAAACAGTGTATTTGGATGAGAAGAAAACACCCTTTACACTTTTTGATTCAAGTTTAAGTTTGCTCAGTACATGTATTGATGTTCTGTGCATAAAAAGGGTTGGTTGGTGTTTATTGTACTTCACATCTAAAAATCTGGACTGACAATTCAACTAAGAATACGAAAAGAGAGAGATTTTATCGACTCTGTTTTATAAATTTATCATAATTGTATACTGTGTGTAAATAGATTTTGCATTCTCAAATAATACGCTATTTTTGTGAGGGTTTTTTTTTCTAAATTAAATCACGCACCTCTTTAATGGTCAAACCACACGACTTATCTGCAAGACAGAGCTGTCAACAATGGCGTTGTATTGCATGAAAACACCAAGAACTTGTGAAAGTCGATATAATAAAAATAATACGAATAACAGTAAATCACATACAAATAATCATGTACATGGACCTACTTGTGTCAGACATCCATTGGCTGCTGTACTTGTAAAAAAAGGCGAGTACCATTTTACGTTAGTAATGTGATAACTATTCCTGGCCTCAATCTCCTCTGGCTGCAGAATTGTTTTACGTAAATATCGACATCAAAGGTTTACAAGTAAGGAACAGGGAAACCATGATGTCTACCTGTGTATTTTTCATTCCATAGTTCCATTTGCTCTACAAAGGACGAGTATGAATAATATTTCCCATTAATTGTATAAAAAACTACCAACTAAACACACACACACACACACACACACACACACACACACACACACACACACACACACACACACACACACACACACACACACACCACACACAGCAATTGCAGAATTTGAATTCTTTGACTGAAACAGGGACATATAGATAGTTGCCACGTCAATTAAACGGCAGGTTGAGTTGCGTCTTTCTTCCTGTTTTTTTTTAATTAAAACGTAAAAATGCGAAAGCCGAAAATGTTTTTCAAACTCATATACACACAAATACAGAAAGGAAACACACACACACATACAAACAAACGAACAAACATACATACGCACACCTACCCACAACTGCGAACTTTCAGCGCTACGAAACAACCAACAGACCTAAAAAATGAAAGTAGAAAATCATCTCGATTGTGAAGATTTTATTGATTAACGTTCTAGATAAACTTAATTTTTTTCCTTTCCCTGTCGGTCTTCCCGTGTTATTTCTATATTGGGGCAGTTTTATAGTACAAAGATTTTTCGTTCTAGATCTACTTTGTGCAATGGAGACTTCATGGAATATATTTTGGGAAATTAATTTCCACAAATCAATAATTAGCTCTACATCCCTATATTTCTCCTGCGAATATAAAGATAAAATGATGCAAGAACCTAGCAACTCTTTGTTAAACATTTAAATGATAAATTTGTGGAATATTATACATTACGTTTACTTATTTTAAATGAACTCTGATAGAATGTATTACAGTGTTTATTTAAGACTTTCTTCATTAATTTTTACTTACTATTTGAATTTAATCATCATGTGTTATGTGTAGTTATTTGTGATGTATCCTATTATTGTTTCATACAAAAGTGGAAAATAAATTCAATTCAATTCAATCCAATTTAATAGTTATTGTATAAATGTTATAGCTATATTAAACCAGCAAGTACAATTGTATAATGAATTTCACTGCACTATATTTCATAGGTACGTGTACAAACTCAGAAAAGAAATGAATTTTTTCTCCAAATTCACTTAAGTGGATTTAGCCACTTTTTGAAGCTATTCTCTTCATAATGTTGATAAAAAGATCTATGTAATTCACTACGGCGCTATTCCAACATGTCCCATGGAGAAAGTAAACCCAGTCTCAACGAGTAGAGGAGTCCATTACAGAAGGATAAAGACATAGCTCGATAAACACCTGCAAGTTGTTATATGGACACTTAGGGATTGGATTCTTGCTAGAAGTCGTGATACTGACTAACGGAGACTTTCACCCTTTTTTTTTCCTACGAGCAAATAATATTTATCATTGCAATTATTGTTTTGCACACATTTTACATAATCATTGACGTTTTACATATTATGTAAAAA
>JZLH01S0337222.1:29024-41906 GCA_001188425.1 Eucidaris tribuloides
AATTCTTGACTGAAACAGGGACATATAGATAGTTGCCACGTCAATTAAACGGCAGGTTGAGTTGCGTCTTTCTTCCTGTTTTTTTTTTAATTAAAACGTAAAAAATGCGAAAGCCGAAAATGTTTTTCAAAACTCATATACACACAAATACAGAAAGGAAACACACACACCACATACAAACAAACGAACAAACATACATACGCACACCTACCCACAACTGCGAACTTTCAGCGCTACGAAACAACCACAGACCTAAAAAATGAAGTAGAAAATCATCTCGATTGTGAAGATTTTATTGATTAACGTTCTAGATAAACTTAATTTTTTCCTTTCCCTGTCGGTCTTTCCGTGTTATTTCTATATTGGGGCAGTTTTTATAGTAACGAAAGATTTTTCGTTCTAGATCTACTTTGTGGCAATGGAGACTTCATGGAATATATTTTGGGAAATTAATTTCCACAAATCAATAATTAGCTCTACATCCCTATATTCTCCTGCGAATATAAAGATAAAATGATGCAAGAACCTAGCAATCTTTGTTAAACATTTAAATGATAATTTGTGAATATTATACATTCTTCTTTACTATTTAAATGAACTCTGATAGAATGTATTACAGTGTTTATTCAAGTGTTCTTTCTTCATTAATTTTTACTTACTATTTGAATTTAATCATCATGTGTTGTATGTAGTTATTTGTGATGTATCCTATTATTGTTTCATACAAAAGTGGAAAATAAATTTAATTCAATTCAATCTAATTTAATAGTTATTGTATAAATGTTATAGCTATATTAAACCAGCAAGTACAATTGTATAATGAATTTCATTGCACTATATTTCATAGGCGCGTGTACAAACTCAGAAAAGAAATGCATTTTTTCTCCAAATTCACTTAAGTTGATTTAGCCCCTTTTTGAAGCTATTCTCTTCATAATGTTGATAAAAAGATTTATGTAATTCACTACGGCGCTATTCCAACATGTCCCATGGAGAAAGTAAACCCATTCTCAACGAGTAGAGGAGTCCATTACAGAAGGATAAAGACATAGCTCGATAAACACCTGCAAGTTGTTATATGGACACTTAGGGATTGGATGCTAGAAGTCGTGATACTGACTAACGGAGACTTTCACCTTTTTTGCTTTTTTTTCCCTACGAGCAAATAATGTTTAACATTGCAATTATTGTTTTGCACACATTTTACGTAATCATTGACATTTGACATATTATGTGAAAATAACAAAAGAAACATTAAATTTGATACTTTTCAAACATTATTGTGAAAAGACCTGAGAGTAATATTCAGATTTTCAGATTTGGGATATGCTAAAGAAAGGAGGAGTCACATAAAGTTCATGTCTGGTTATACAGACGGATCAAGAAGGGAACGAAGGAATTTAAAACCGTTGTGTTCTGCAGTTCATCGACCGTAGTAATGATAATAATTATTATTACATCAGCAGCAGCAGCAGCATCATCATCATCATCATCATCATCATCATCATCTTCTTCTTCTTCTTCTTCTTCTTCTTCTTCTTCTTCTTCTTCATCATCATCAACATCATCATCATCATCATCATCATCATCATCATCATCATCATCATCATCATCATCATCATAATCATTAGATGATACAATAACAACAATTCCGATTTTTACAGCACCTACTTTGAAGCAAACCCTATCTAACTGCTTTACCGTTTTTAATGACATCAGTCCATGAATGTCCGTAAGTTTGTCATCCCCCCCCCCCTCTCCTGCGGGGAACCCTCTAGGCTTGGCAGCAACGTGGGCACACTCATTTCATTCCTACCAGGTAATATTATACCCATTCTTACACCTGGGTGGAGAGCAGAAAAGCGGAATAATTGTCTTGCTGGAAGATATAAATGCAACCCACTAGAATAGGAGTTGAGACCACTGGATTATGAGGCATTACCAACCTTCACACAACACCTTTCGACGGTACTAACACCTCTCAATGTTATACATGATATTTAGTCTGAAAACAGATTTCTAACGAAGATACCCATATCCATGTAATGAAAGTGTACAAAAACATGTGTTCTATGTGGTTATTTCTATTTTGTACTGTGCTATGCATTAGGTCTTAATTATGATAAATCGAAGGATTGGAATCAAAATGTTGAATATCAAATCTAATGCAACAACATGTTGTTTGCAAAAATATATAAATGCCAATGAAACAATTGTGACTTTATCAATTAACACACCTTTTCTACTGTTTCCATACTTCAAGACAAAAATATTCATATTTCACGTGACGTTTAGCTGATTTCTTCAACAATCTATTTCAAAGGTGTGCAGTCGATAATTTCCTCTTGAACCAATTTCTCATGGTGTTTGTTTTTAATCACACTGTTCACCATTACATCTGTCTATCAACCAAAGGGTTTTCGACATTGCCTAACCAGTTCATTAAATTGAATAACGCATGTTTTATTCTCAGTGCAATTGCACAGAAAATACCCCCTATCCCCGCAAAAAAAATCACCTTTGATACATTGTACCAAATTTTGTTTGAAACTAAAATGAAATTTGACTTCAAAGATCACGACACGAGTGTGGTGAAAGCAAACCATATATACTTGGTATAATAATTACAAGAAGTTTGTATTCCCTCTTCTAACATCCGAATCAAACATCAAATACTACTGAGACCTGTGCGTCAGTTCTGACGTGCTTGTAGTCATATTGCCATGTCCTCCCGGAATGGTGTCTACGCCTAAAATGTACACAGAATAATCAATACGGGACTTCAAAATTATTTTCTAACGTCTTCACAATAGGCAAAAAATCAATCGCCTTGCAGGTGTGTCGTGGGGGTATGGCCGAAGAGAATTTGACGGAGTGATATAGAGAAGTCCAACCCAAACTTAAAGGGTATATATAAGTGCGAGGTACGACCAGAAAGTTCTTCTTAAAAGACCACAGTGCAGGCAAAAAAAAAATATTCCCACTTCAATTTACATAATGAAATATGGACAATTATTTTCTTTTCCCGAAACATTGAAAAAAAATATTTTAACAAAATATGGAAACAAAAACGGTTTGGTAGTGTAAAAATATTGTTGTCATTTTCTTCTAATATTGATTGATTTCTTAAATATCGTCTTTCTATTTTTATTTAGAGTTTGTCTCATCCTGCATCATTGTTGTTTATGGTATTATTACTATCACATGAAAATGTTATATTGTTTATAATCTTTCTGGATCCCACCGAAAAACAGGTGAACAGTGTTGATACAGTACACTCACGCTTAGGAATATCCAACCGGGTTTTTTTTTCCTAAACGAATACTATATCGTCTGTTTGTTGTTACTTAATTTTGAACTGGTAAAAATGACATGCATACATGCTTACACACCGTGATACTGACATAAAGCGCAATTGATTAATATTTTCTCTGTATTTTAAGATTTCTTTCGTTGATTTGTCGAGGGACATTCTAAGTTTGAATAATGTCAACAAATCTTAAAGATTTTTTTGAAGAAATAATGAAAATTAAATATTCTTTTGTAATTGAAAAAATGCAGTACGTGAATTGTATACAAATTTTAAAGAGAAAAAAAGGTCGGAATGATTAATTTTATTCCATTTACTTAAATCCTTCAGCAAAAATCAATTAACAAAGTTAATTCCTACATTGTGTCAGCATTGGTAACGATAAACATACTTTCTATGAAATTATAGCACACGCAATGTCAGAAAGGTTGACTTAAAATAATTTAGAACAGGGCCCTTTACGACGGTCGATCTTTCACCCTGTTGCCTTTCATTGATAAAATGGATAAGTGGTATATTTTAAAACATAGACGAGACTATGATATTAGAGTCTTATGAAATGAAATTTCCATTAAACTTCCGATTTGCCTCGAAGCCACAGAGTAATTATTGATTCACAGACGGCTCTACAGTGGGTGAAAAAGAGCGATCGTTAATGGTTATTAACGTGATTATCAGCAGCGGCGACAAAAGAGTTGTAATTTGCATTAGAGTCAAAATATCGTCATTCCGTATTACTTAGAGACGAAATAACACATTGCTTTGGAAACATGACTGATTGACGTCAATACAGACACACACACACACACACACACACACACACACACACACACACACACACACACACACACACACACACACACACACACACACACACACACACACACACACACACACAAACTCACGCAAACACACAAAACACACACGCACAGAGAGGGCCGCACATCCACACAAGCACACACATACAGACACACAGAAACACACAGACACGTATTTACATACACACAGAAAGATAGACGTACATACACATACATACAAATACATACATTACATACACGCACACACACAGACACACACAGACAAGCACACACATACTGACACATAGAAACACACACACATACATGCATACATACACATACATACACATACATACGTATACATACATGCACACACATAGAGAGATACACACAGATAAGCACACACATACATACATATACACACGTAGAGACAAATACACAAGCACACAAATACTAACACACAGAAACACAGATAGACATGCAAATAAATACAGACATGCATACATACACCTACATACACACACAAATGCATACATAGCACACACATACAGACATATACACACGTAGAGAGACACGCAGACAAGCACACAAATACTGACACACAGAAACACAGATAGACATTCTTATACATACAGACAAGCACACATAAACATACATACACACACAAATACATATATACATACATACATACCGGTACATTCATACATACATACATTCATACATACATACGTACATACATACATACATACATACATACATACATACATACATACATACATACATACATACTTGCACTCCAAAAGGCGGTAAATCCTTTTCCACTTCAAAAAGGAGTTACAAACATCAGCACATTGATCACCTATTTTGACACAATAATCAGTTGTCATTACTATTAGTCATTATTATTATTTAAGACAAGACTTTGTGTCTTTTTTTAATTAAAGGTAGGGAATCGCATTTGCAACCCTCCCTGAACACAACAAAACATTATTCATGCCCTTAGGGTATTTGTAAAGGACTTGCCTGTGAAATCTGAAGATCACTAATTACCTAGATTTGGTCAAATGCACAAAAAAAATACTTGTGTAGTGTATGTTCCAAACACAGTTCCAAATCTCACTTCAGGCCTATTACAGTACTTATGGAATACGAGACGGTTGACCTACTTCTGTGTTGGCATGTGTCAGGCACAAAAGGAATGCAAGGTCATCTACATGTACACTCCTATTGTACTTTTAGCTGTCAGTGGCACTGTCCATGCGAAACCTCCATGCATGCACTATCTAAAGATAGACTAAGTGTCCCTATAGAGACAAAACCCCCCGAAACAAATCGAAGTCTAACATTCATTATAATTGCACTAAAACGTTCCAGTTCCTAACTTTGCTTAGAGTTATTAAACAGTATTTTCTTCTATATACCATTGTATTTGCACAATATTACATTTTAGGCATATAAAAGAGACCCCCGGCCTTTAAGGTCTTCATAAACCGGGAACTGTGGCTTACGAAAAAGGTTGTAAACGAGATGAGTCGAAATCAAAGATGCATTAATAATGTCTCCAACCTACTTTCGTTCTCTACATCATGACTTCCCCTGAGAATCGTTCGTGTAAAGTTGTCGCCCGATGCCAAAGCCCCTCAGGCCTGTGTGGATAATCCCCAAGTATGATTATGGAGGAGGATTGTTAACCCAATCAAATTCAATAATGGAATCTCTCCTTAACCTCATTAAAGATTGTATTCTTGGTTTGCGCTGCCACCACATGAATTTGATCGAAAAAAACCTAAGCTGCAATTATTGAAGATGTGAAGATTCATCGAGATCTTCAACTTTCAGAGAGCGTCCGGGGCAGGGGGAGCATTCTGTATGTTTGTTCTTTCACACTGAATGCACTAATGTAACTTTGTCTTCCGACAATTGCATCCTGATGTTTCGTTAATAGAAAACAAACCCCAAACACCGATGCTATGGGCATTCATGCACCTTTAACATTTTAAATACGTTTGAGCAAGTCATATTCGATTTTAATGCAATTTATTTTAATTACTTGCTTTTATAAGAGGGTGTTGGTGTTTTCATTTTGAAGTAGATATATTCGTACTATCCTTAATTAAGAAAAATGTAGTTAGTTAATGCTTCCTACATGTTAATTTTGTTATCAGAAATGACAATTTCATGAAATACTCATGAAGCTACCAGATCAGACGTTGTTTGCGTCGTATTTTATCGTCAATAGTTTGTTCCGTCGAGTATGCACGTGCTGAGATGGGTTTAGTGTTCTTACATCTTGACCGTGCATAGTATCCAACGCACACGCGTTCAATCCATTAAAGCCACCTGCCTCACTCTTTGTACTCCTGAAAAGTGGTAAACAGTTGGATTTTCGTAACAATGAATATTCTGAATTCATAAACCATTCGAAAAAAGCGTAAGATATATGTAGTCCAAATAGCATGTCGCTTGAATATGTTGATCTAGATGCCCGATTCCAGTTTTCCATTATTTCCCCACGAAGTTTGTTCGTCCACTTTAACTTGTTGAATAATCTTCCAGTAGTTTCCACTTCTTGAAAATTTGCACAAATTATTCTTAACTTGATCTCTCTCTCTGTGTTTGTGTGTGTGAGTCTGTCTGTGTGTGTATGTGTGTGTGTCCGTGTGCGTGCGTGCGTGTGTGTGTGTGTGTGTGTGTGTGTGTGTGTGTGTGTGTGTGCATATGGGTATGCCATTATTCGATTAAAAATGACAAATTTTTAAGACGAAATAAACTTTACTGCACCATCCGTCTAAAATGGTAAAGAATGACATAAAATAATGATTAATTTTACTTTTAAGACGTTTGTTTGTTTAAATGGATGATTGTTTGTTTGTTTGTTTGTTTTTCGATGATTGTATGTGTATTTGTATTTGGAGGAAAAGATTGAGAAAGGGAATGTTATCAAACTGCACTGTAAAAAAAAACCTTTTGAACCATTAAATATTAGTATTCACAAAATGATAGCAAAGATGTGTTTAGAACATGTATGCTTAGATTATTGACACTTCGTGTTTAGAAACTGGGCACCGATGTTTAGAGATTTGACCCTCGACCTCTGAACGTGTTTACGAAGTTATACCAAAACAAATGGTTTAGAAAAGAGTTCACTCGCTAAACATAGTTTAACAGCATAGTGAGTTGTGATACAGAATTCAGGGCAAACAAAAGCATGAAATACGTACTGGTCTTTATGTTTACAAATATAACAGCTCTATGATGAATGTAATGATAAATGATGACAATTTGTCTTTTGAGAAAAGGATGGGCTGGGCCTTACATGTAACTTACTACATTGAAACCATAAATACGCTATCGCTGTACAAAGGCAATAGCGTTAGCGCCCTTCTGGTGTCGCCACGTATTGGTTTAACGCCCTTCTGACGATTGCTCAAGAAAGAAGGTATAGAAACAATTTTAAACAATGAATAAATTATATGCGAAATGAGTGCATATAGGATAAAAACCAAACAGCATCCACTTTTCTTAGGCTTGAAAAGGGGTGTTTAGAACCACGGGCACAATGTACAATACATTATACTGTACATCTCTTACTGACCAAACCATACCCCACCCACAATTAAGATGATTATATCCACACCTGCTTGCTATCTACTCTTGGTAATTGATAAAAGGCGTTCTTCAATGCAAGTTATGTATTTTACAGGATTGTAATGTTCTAAGAATCGTGCAACTATTCCCTTTTTCCAGAAATAAACTTGTTTTGATCTATTGCTGACTCCTGAACTGAACAAATGATTTTTTTGATTTATTCATTTAAGTGGAAAAATTTCCATATATGCATTCAGAGATGTAATTTTTGATCAAGAATGACAATCGCACACAGGTCAGTCAAGCTACCATTTTTATAAGTGCCACATACAGTTCATCATGCAACAATCATTCTCGCTGGTAGAAGCGGAGCTAAAGTAGGAGGAGGAACAGAAAACAAATTGATATCGTAATCAATCTAACTGACGTAGATGAAGGAAGACGTGTCAGAATAACCACATCTGATTTGATAACATCCACGTCTTGTAGATCGAGTGGTATGAAGAAGGGATTCACAAATTGACGAGCCTTGTTTTCACGTTTTGAGTTTTCTATATCTTATGTACAAGTCATTTAGTCTGAAATGTTGCCTTGATTTGGGATTCGCGATTTAATTTGAGAAAAGCATCAATGGTTGGACGTCTGCTTTATTTGAATAATACATCTTGTCGTTACATATATCGCCGACCGAGAACCAGAATAGCATTAACTCAGTACCTTTCAAGAACCAGAAGGGCGCTATCTCCGTACAAAATCAAAGGCGTTAGCGCCCTTCTGTTTGAGAATGTGTGTTGAGGTAACGCCGGTCTGGTTTTTAATCGACTATATTACCACTGCTTCCACAGGGACATTACAACTCTTTACTACCACATCCATCATAGAGATAGAGTTTCGTATTTATTTCCATTCTTGTCTGAAATATGGAATATATCGGCAGGAACGTTATCGATGATGTAAAGTGCAAAAATTGAAAAGTTCTCATGCTACAATACCTCAACCATGAGAGACCAACTCATTGTTGAATGGGCAACCTGGCAAAATATTTGAATGAATGAATAAATAAAACATCCATTCTTGTTGATTCGTATGACACAAATTGCATATCAATACTATTTGCTCTATAGCGTAGCAAAGTTTTTTTTTTTATTTCGCAAGCTTATGTCTGAATACATTTTTTGTACAGTACCGTACGTTAATCTTGCTCGTTCTTGTCAACAGAAAATGGATTATCGAGAGCAGCATACTCTTTCATATCCTAACCGCTAACTATTTTTGTGATCATTTGCATTGTGAAAAATTAAAAAAAGATATAATACATTCTTATTATCATTTCATTACTCAAACTGGCGTGAAAAGATTAAAATCCCCAGATGGGGAAACAAGATAGGGATATGCCTGCTAAGTGTGGAGCAAGAAACTATGTATAATGCTTTAATCAACTCTGTGGATTGATCAATGAACAAATCTCATTTTAAATTAATGTTGTTTATTTTTCCCACACACGAAACCAGTCGCCATACCGCGTGTCACTATTTTCGGGTTCCATGCGTCATTTTGCCTATAGGCTTGGCGCTTGGGCCTCAACGAGGGTTGCCTTGTACACTTTCTGCACTCATTTTTGCATTAAGTATGCATGAATAGCAAAGTACGTAAAACTTCACGTATACATGTTGACCGACCTCGTAGTGACTGTTTCATATCGTAGTGTGGTGTCATGGATAATTTTAAAAGTCTTGTGTCTAGTCTTGAGACTAGTCTAAGTTTTATCTCACAGGGGTCTGCTATACGTTCAAGTTTAGGAACTCAGGCTAGATGACATTTTAGACTATTCCTTTTTACCCATACTCCAAAACAGTCTATAGAACTATAGTTACCAGTATGGAGACTATTACTTTTGTACCATAAATCACAAAACAGTCTAGATAATCAGACTAGGTGACAGCTTAGATTTTTTGTTACCTTTTCAACTCTGATTTGAAGATAAGAATTCGGGTTAACAAAAAAAAATCAGTTTTTAAAGTAACTTCAAATATGGGTCGACGTCCTCTCGTATTACCATGCATGTTAAGTTCACAGGCCAGATAATTTTGGCTCGATTACTTTACCAAAATTGAAAAAGAGTCGAAATCATGTACCGCCGCTGCAATTCTTGCCTAAAACAAGTATATATATATGTAATTTACAGTCAGGCGAAGGAGGGTGGACCCCCTTCAGTAAAAATACGTTGCGGTATACATGAAGAGGATAATTGAAATTGTACTTTTTAGGCAGTTCCTCTTCAAATTGAATTGAATCGATTGGGTCGCATTTCGTGGAGTGGTGCCTCGGAGCATGACATAGACTTCTGAGACCAATCTCATCTTTGTAAAAAAGGAATATCGGTTTCACAAATGACCCTTGACTGGCGGGAAACAATGGTAAACATGTCCCTCGATCAAGACAAATTGATCCGGAAATGTCTAAATTTAGACCAAAACACTAATACTAATGGTTGTGCCCCCGATGTTTCGTGGAACGGGCATTGCGAAAAATAGGGAAATCAGCAGAAAATAGATATTGACCTGTTCTATACGAAATCTTCTTCGAAAAAACCCTTTTTATACAATTTCACATTGTTACACAACAGCATAATGACACGAATATGAACATGTTCCTTGCAACATCAAAATATTATTGTGGCAAATAATGTTTAACTCCTGATGCTAATTGTTTCCATGAAAACTATAATAAGGACAACAGAAGAAATTTAAGTTCCAGCGAAATATTTGAAATCAGATCGAACAATCAATACTTCCGTGTTATTTACGAAATACAGAATTCCAATTTCTCTTTCTTGAATTTTTTTTCTCGAAATTGTTGTTTTTGCCTTTTTTTGGTTGCTCGAATTATGCTAATGACATAGACTTTAAGTCTTTTAATTCATTCCAATGTTTAATCCACATCTAAGAGCACAAATGCTGACCACGAAGAAACTCAACACGAGCACAATTAATGGGAAGTGGTCATCTTTGTTATGCTCATTAATGTATTTTTAATCGTCCACATACGTCTGCAAAAAAAATTGTCGACTAAATTGTGTTTCAAATTTAAAGAATGTTTCACATACAATTGCCTTCTGATGTCTTTTTATCGTTTTGCCTTGTGTTATTCTTCTCTCATTATCTAATTTTCTAAAGTATATAAGTATCTACTACTCACTAAACTGCTAAACCAGAAAATTTCCCCTCAGAGAAACTATGTCCTACTTTTTTTAATATCAGAAACAGACAACGACTCAGACATCCCCAATTTGTTCCCGCTCAATTCACCCGATTAAATGACTCCAGATTTCTTCATGTAATAACCACCTGCATATCTATTTCTACATAGATTATTGAAACTGATATCAGAAAATGCGTCATAGATACTATCATGTGTTTCGTGTGGATTGGTGTATTTATTACGACGCCTTCCATGCAGAAACACCGTGTAAGACCTGTTAATTTCATAAATAAAATACTTATTGCATTAGCAACATCAGAAAGAATTAATGGATTACTTAAAAGTGAACATACGGTATAGTGGGAAATTATTTTTCAAACAGCTGATTGAAAAGCTCTTTAGTTAAATTTATTATGCGAACGTGATAAAATGGTAAGATGACTCTCCGTAGCGTGAATCAAGGGTATATGCAGGCCTGATCGTTAATGGTATTTGTGTCACAGTCTTCGCTTTCACAAATATATTAAGAATCGGATACAGTCGTTCACACTGTTCAAAATGTGGAGTCAATACATATTTTTTGTCCTTTCATGTGTATGAGAATGAAATATCCGTATACACCATACTAACATTCATTTTTTACAACCAAGATTAAAATCGTCCAGCACATTACTATTCCCGGTTTTCAGGTAGATCTGGAGTTTTAGGGAGGAATAAAAAAATCCCTGACGCTGGAGTTATAGTCTTACATCGGTAGAAAGTATCAACTGAAAACTAGAGGGTGAGTCTACTTACATTAGTAGCAAATTCATCCCCAATCTGCGTTGTGTGGCGTGTAAACGGATACAAGAAATTGTACACGTATTGATAAATGGACGTCGCGTCGTAGATCGTCCGTTTACACGCTCCAACTCTGTATACATGTAGTACACTGTAAAAGCCGTGTTTAGCAATTAAACACTGGTGTTAAGAAAGCAAAGATGTGTTTAGAAAATGTATGTTTAGAATATTGACGTTTAGTTTTTAGAAATTGGACACTGATGTTAAATGATTTGATACACGACGTTAGCCTCTGAACATGATTGCAAAGTGATAGCAGTAATGAATTGTGTTTAGAAAAGCGTTTACTCACTAAACAGTTTTTACAGTCCTGCCGGAAAGAACACAATGTCGTCACAGTGTGTTCACACAGTGATCACAGTGTCACTCTGTGAAAATGGGCCAAATCCACAGAGTGGCTAGAGAGTCGTTACAGTGTGATCTCTAATTAAGAGCACACAATAATCATAGTGTCACATAGTGAAAATGGGCCAAATTCACATAGTGCCACATTGTGTTCACAGTCTTGTCACAATGTAAACACACTGTGGACAACATTGTGCTTTTTCCGGCAGGGAGTGCAGTATATATTTATTTATGTTACCACGTCATAACTGTGTAGACTCACAATTTATTTTAATTCCTTGGCATTTCAGACAATATACCGGTACTGGGTAAAGTGCACATGCTGTCAACTCCCGTAACAATTAAACAGAAGAAAAAAATAATGCTTCAGGTGAAATGTGACCCTGTATTAAGCATAGGTTTGGCTCTTCACTTTGAAATAATTATGTTGCATACACACATGTAATTGATTTGCCATTGTATGATTGTTCAATTAATCATAGTTAAAAGGCATATAATGAATATGTCATTGCGTGACAAAAAATGGGGAAACCTTTGAAGACAGCGGACAATAGATCATTAGGTATATCCCCACACAAGACACATTCAAAGCAATGACACTGTTAGATTTTAATGGATGGTAGTACATACTTGATGTGTGTTACCTGCAATTCATGATGACGTCATAGAAATGGGTCCAAGCAGTTTGTAATCTAGTTTCCTTACATTAGGGCATTCATGCCTTCAACACTAATTTTGGTTCTACTCAAACTGGGAGGAAGAGAATTGCTATTGCAGCAATTCTCTCTCGCCCATTTTGCC
>JZLH01S0337222.1:41931-53207 GCA_001188425.1 Eucidaris tribuloides
GGGAGAAAGCAGGGGGGGGGGAGGGGGCATAGGGGGGCTATGACTATGTTTTTCAAACGAATGAAAATCGAGTGGTTCGTTGGGAAAACTTGTCTCCCCCCCCCCTCCCGCCCTATATGACTTATCGAGGCAGCAAGGTATTGTTATTGCTTACCGCCTCGCAGTTTGATTGTCGTTTGGCCATGGGACAGGTTCTCGTTTATCCTGGCGCCGCCCCTGAGAGAAACAAATGTGATAAAGTACACATTACACGAATGTTGCTTATAATAATCAACTGAATGTATGTAACGAGGAAGAAATGAGACAAAATTGAGTAAATCAGTGAATACTCCGCGACTGTGAGGCTAAATTAGACGTTTTCCTCCCACGAGAAGGCATAAACACACGGAACCTCTATTCAATTAGTAATCACTGTTCGTACATATTTTGGCGAGTGAAAAGGTTATTACTATAAGTGCCTGCGGCATCACCGCACTTGAAACAAATACTTCAGCGATAGTTAGGGCACCATAAGGACTCCGTAGCTTCTACAGTTTGCCCGTGGATATTTTAGTAAGGAGACGGCGGACGGCCCATTCGCAGTGGTGATCAAACAAGTGGATGGGCGGCGTTCTTGGCATCAGATTTTAAGTGGCATTTTGCTGGAGAATGCCTGATATTTTCCATTTCATCCCGAATCAAAAATCTCGGCGAACATTGACCCTTGTCATCGAGATTAATCGTGGGATTTTTCTCACTGCCACACAGCGGTGATAAAAAAAAGGTGTGTGAAGGAAGCAAAGTGTTAAAACTGGCAAAGTTAGTTGCGCTGTGTTTCATTTATATAAGGCGCGCATTTTAAAATGAAAATGATTCACATTAGGAAAGTTTGTCCAACATCATACATTTCAATTATTTGACTTTTTAACTCGCACATATCCTGCAAATAATTTACTCTCTAAAAATATGGTGAAATTTGATTAACAGTTTATAAGGAGTGAATGTCACAAAGAGTGATTTTGAGATGAACTCTGAGTGTTTTCCACTCATTTTGGGTATGATCCACATCAGGCTGTTGGAAGTTTGACTTACATTTGGAGATTTGCCAATATCATATATAATTAAATGATCAACTTAAAAATTTGTGAGTGATACTGTCGCTTTTTAAGGAGTGAGTCATCAAAAAGAGTGACTTTAGAGTGAACTTGAGTGATTTCAATTATTTTGGGGTGACCTCAGGGAGTCACTCGGAGATTCCGAATGACTCCTGAGGTCACTCCAAAATGAGTGAAAACACTCATATTTACTCGAATTTTAATCTAAATTCACTCTTTTTTGATATTCACTCCTGAAAGAATGAACAGTTTCACCATTTTTTTAAAGAGAGTGTAGTAGATTCTAGTATTTTATCAAAATGCAGGAGAAATAAAAGCTTCAATAATTTCATTCTTTGTGATAGATGAATTACATTTTTAAAGTATTATGCTTCGTAATATGTTTAATGTAAACATGTGGCAGAATCAGTGGCAGATGTATTGGTTTAAATACATTATTTTTTGGTGAAAAACCCGATTTAGCGCATTTTCATATGGAGACACATATCCTACTAATATTTAGTACATTTGTGTTGAACTATCTTCAAATTAAAACTGCAAATGTTAAAACTTTCATCTGCGACCCAAGGAAATGTGGAACGTAGATGAAAGATTCTCCATCATCGATCAACACTCCCGCTGGTTACATTATGATCATGCAGCCAGACAGATTCCGATATAATACCCGAATCCATCAGAAAAGCATTTGAATTGATGCAATGTATCCACCATTAACGTTCAATTATGAAATACATAATTTACCATCTCTTTCCATTCATCCAGACCTTGAAAAGAAATTATTTCAAGTCAATGCATTTGACAAATGTGACCCCTTTTTGCACGAATGACGTATCAACATTTTAAGCTAATCACCAAAACATAATTCCGCGGATGAACCTGTCTTTGAAATAAGGGAAATGGAATGTTTCACTTCCAATAAATATTTACTGAACTGCTGCGTTAAGACTCCTGACATCATAACGATGATGTCATGACATAAATTGATGACGTCACTTCCGCTTCAGACCGCGCGACGCGTTGCATCCGTCACTTCGAATTTATACTTACATCTTTTTCCTAACTGCGATTGTTCGTTGCTCGGAAGGAGGAATCATTTAAATATCGTTTCGCGACTCTCGCGTGTAACCGAAATCAATCAGATGCAGTCTTTAAAGAGCCCAAATGGAACCATCGAATCCAATCTATTATTCAGAAATATCCATCAAACCAGCTGCAGGACTTGTGCCAGCAGGCAAAACAAACAGGCTTCAGAAAGTTCTCACATGATAAATGTTCTTGTACAAAGATAATGTGCTAAACACCATTAACTGTTTTATTTTTTTATAAGTGCAGCTGAAAGTTGTTTTGAAACAAATTGATAGCAATGTATTTATCTGCAAATGTTAGAATTTATGTGGCTAATTTTTCTGTGTGTTGAAATTTGGAGGTAAGTGCCTTGCACGCATATGCGATTTTGTCTCCTTAGCATCATTGTGGCTGTCACAAGCTTCCAAACGTTTCAAAACTCGATTTTTTTTCCGTGGGTGGCAATGGGTTAAGCTGCGAAAAGTCGAATTTTCTGAAACCTTTCGGACTGTACGCACTTCTTAAAATTTATTGCAAATAAATGATTACTAACTGGTATCGTCGAAACGTACAGTTATTCGTCATGTCTCTTCACGCCATCGTGGTTTGTTTATCAACCATATAGTTCCCATGCTTTCCTACAGGCCAGAATTGGGGTAATTGGTTAACACCTGAAATGTGGTCCAACATGAATAACACACCTTTTGTTGAATTTCCACACTTGCAGATATAATTTTGACCCAGAAACAATATTACTTGTAATACGAATCGTATACTTTTAACGCCATGCACACTGAATGTTGAGATTATCACCATTTATATTCATTAGGCAACATAATAGGTATTATATTTATCATTTCATTTTTTTTTACTTCATCTTATTAGTTTTTTTGAATAATTCTATTCGATTGTTTGGTATTGTGGTTACTTTAAGAAACCCTACAATTTGGTTCTTGCCACTGTTTAAGATTCTGGACTATGCTGGCTGGCTCATCCATTTATGACACATTATAAACAATACTTTCATCATGATCATAACCGGTAGCGTTAGACGATAAACCTCTATGAATTTCTGATACGTTAGCGTTGCATATCGCTGTACCTATGGAAACGATACTAATCATAATGATCTTGTCTCATGCCAACTTGTCCATGTCATTAAATTAATAACATTCAGTTTTCATCACGTAATGGAATATGCATACAAAATAAAACAAATTAAAACAATGTTATACATAACATATGATACTGGTCCAGGGTCGTAACGGAATGCACGAATTGAAATTATGAAGTATTTTTCCATATTATCGAAAAATATATGTTACCAAAAATGGATAGATTGCCCATTATAGCTCAGCCAATATAGCAATACTGGTCTTTCCTGATATCCAGGAATCATTACTACATATTTCAACAAAATTAAACATGCTTCACAAACAACAATTTATGTCATTCAAATATTATCATGCACACGATTTAAAGGGAAGTAGAATCCGATAGACCGATGGTCTGAGAGACTATTATCGAATGGGCCCGATAGATTGATAATTTTAAAGGGTCTGAAAACGGTTTAACTTTTAACATGCCGGAGTCACAGATCTGTACCCAATAATACACATAAAGTCCACAGAGTTTCAAATCTTCTGGCATGTTTAGTGTTAACAAACAAGGTCCACAGACAATAGGTCTTATGAATCCTTTCCGATAATCGGTCTATCAGACCCTTGGTCTATCAGACCCTGTTTAAGGTAATCAGGCTATTGGACCCTTTCTGAAAGTCGGTCTACCGATTAGTTTCTATTAACTCATAACATGCCAGAAAAACTACAGCTCTATGGACATTGTATGGATTGTGGAATGCAAATTTACCCTGTTGACACTGTAAGAGTTAATGTTCGTCAAAGTACTCGTGGCATGGTATTCCATGTGAAGAATGCCTGAACAGATCACGTTAAAGGTTAAAGAGAATACACAGTACTGGTTGATTACTTGCAGAACAACAACATTTTAATATCAACTGCTTTCAAACCTTCTGTGAACAGATGGTATTTCTAAAAATGTGACTATAGTACAGGAGAGAGTAGTTGAAAACAACAACTTCGTTTTGGACATACAGAAATCCCCACTGCTGACAAAGTACTAACACAGAAATCCATGTGTGAGACTATGTTAATTGTTGGCATACACACTGCAGCAACGGAGCCTACTCCGTCGGGTACTCAAACTGCCAATTCCTCAAACTTTTTATTGCATATGAAGTGAATTAGTCCCACATTATAATGCAAATGTAATTTACTCTCAGCTGGAAAATATGGAAATGTGAAATTTTAAAGAAAGATTTTCCATCATCAACCAGTACTGTGTATTCCCTTTAACTCGATGGCACTAGACAGGTACCACACTCTATCCTACTTTGGTAAAAGGAAGCGTGTGACAAATTACTGAAATTTGAGTTATTGAAATTTGAAAAACAACTAAATCATGCTATACCTTCAGGCAAAATTTAGAGAAGACATGATAATTCTTCCGAAAGAAATTTAAAGGGCAGTGACATGATTGGGAGAAATAAAAAAATGCCTCTCGAACCAAACTGGTTGAAAGATATACAATGGATACGCCAGCTGGAGTACATCTCCTGGCTTGAAGGATTCATCTTGAATTTGTTTACTTAAGCCAAATCAAGCATGAATATTAGCATTTCGTTTTTCTCGGGGCCTGATAGAATTCGATGCCATAGAGAGCTACCCAATAGATTTGGGAATACTGATGGAAGTAACTTCAAAATGAGGCAACTTTTGACTACAAGATTTTCATAGTGGAATCCTTGCACAGTTTATTTGATTGTAGAATACTTTCAACCAAAGTTGAGGACCACCCCCAATCGTGTCATTTACCTTTAAAGATTGTGCCAGGGATTTGCAAGTCCATTACTTCTCTTAATTAAGTTCATTATCAATACCAAACAGTAGTTTAGTTCTTACAAATGGTGTGTTGAAAGTTTGAGATCCACACGTCATGAATTTGTTGTTTTATGAGAAAAACTAATAACGACATGTTACCAAAATTTCGTTCTTTCCGTGAGTTGAAATTTTGCTCAAAATGCGAATCGCGGTTATGTGTACCGTCGCAAGACCAGCGGAGCGCACTGATTAGTTAAACGGCTAACCTCCGCGCGACCTTCGGATAACGGCTGATCGGACAATTTTGGAACGGCACGTGCACGTTTGACTTCGCGGATTTTTTTGAAAAGGCTTCTGAGTCATTTGAAAAAGGATGAAGTTTAACAGTCCAGATTTACACCAAAGCTCAATATTTTACCCCAAGTCTCTATGAGAGGTGTTTATTTATATCAATCTTCACAATTAGATATGATTTCAGCTGATTTCATTCATTTAGATGTTTTTTTTTACGTGCAAATGAATGACCCAATCTGTAAGTCAAAATGCCGTAAAATTGCATTGAAGTCAATGTAAATGACAGACACAATTTGCCCATTTATGAGAAATGACAATTTTTTTCACTTGCTTCCTTTTACCAAAATAGGGCAGATATATTCAGCATGTTTATCACTTGAGGCGTGAAATCACTAATAACATTCCAGATTTCCCGAGAACTTTGATGGGTCGAAGTCGGAAATCATAAAATGTGGATGACACAATTCATTGTTACCATGCAGTAACCGCCTTGGTTACAAGTGGTTGAAATGCACACGGCGTCCAAATCTAATAAGTTATAATATTGGAAAATTTGGGGTGTCAAGTAGTAGCGATGTTATAGCAGAGGCGACGAACAAGCGTCGATTAATGGTAAATGACATGATTGGGGGTAGTTATCAACTTGGGATGAAACTATCCTAGAACCAGGTCAACTGTGCAAGGATACCACTGTGAAAATTTGGTAATCAAAGGTTGACTCGTTTTAAAATAAATTCCATCTGTTTGCCTTGTGACAGACAAATCTGTTGTGTAGGGTTCTATGAGAGGTATTTTTATCGGGGCACGAGAGCAACTATGTTCACGCTTGATTCGGCTTAAGTAAAAAAATTCAAGATGCATTCTTCCAGCCAGGATATACAATCCAGCTGGTGTATCCATTGATATATCTTTCAACCAGTTTGGTTAAAGGGACATTCTTTTGTTTCTCCCAATCACGTCACTGCCCGTTAAGGGTAAAAAATGTGGTTACTTTTGATTGTTTTACTCATATGATAACCGAACGGATCGTAATAATTTCCTATAATGAAAAGAATAAAGTATTTATCACGTGCTGAAACATTGCAGTCTTTCTTCTCTTGCTGTCGGTACAAAGTTCCATTGCATTGATGTAAGTTTCAGGAAATTTCCCGTACTTTAAGACTAGTTTTCATCGAGTATATTCGAGATAATAATTTCAAGTGGCTACTTACGTCTTTATAGTGGACTTTGAAATATTGCTCTATAAACTAAACGAATCCACTAAATTTAGACTCGAATCAAGACTGGACCACAAAACTGATAATTTAATCAAAATTGTTTTGCTTTGATTTCACCTGACTTGCAAAAGTTCTGGACGAGGGTTTTTTTTTTCTGCGGATATATATATTAGCCATCAAACATTATACCAATTGGCGGTGACTCAGTTATTAATGAATATGTTTGATAATACCACGGAGTTGTTCGAGTAACACAATCCATGCTGAACTTTTAATAATCAATCATTTAAATTTTTGATGACACCTTGTACCGAAGCTTAATAATGTTACTTTTCTTTAATTTTGGACTCGTTTTTCATTTTATGAATGTGTTCTCCGTGTTTGGTTATGCGTAATAAGAAAGCGTTGTTTGGAGAGGGACAGTACCTCTGCGAAATAGCATTTGTATTGCAGGCGAAGATAGCTAACAAAATGAGACACGGTATTAGTTTAATACTCTTGCCTGCGTCGCAGTACGATGGTCTGTAAATATTTGGAGAAGGTCGGATTATCTTCATTATGAAGTAATTTATGTGTTCATTAACTTGTCGAAACTTTTTTTTCTAAATATTGGGGTATGTCTCCAGTTGTGGGTGCGGAGGAATGATGCTTTGTTAATGTTCCTCTTTTTCTCTCTCCCTATCATTTATATCACTGATTGTTTTTATTCTTAAAAAATGGGAAAGAGGATTGTACGCAGGGGCATCGATCCATTTTCGTTGTTTTTTTTTGTTGTTGTTTTTAGGGGAGGGGGCAAAATAAGAAAAGTGCCAAAATTTTAAAATTAAAAAATAAAAGCAAAATAGATTAAAAATTGTGTATGTTGATTGATATTTTTATGTTACGTAAAAAAGTTTTCAGTTTTTCCAAGGCACTGCAGAAAGCAAAATACTTACAAAAATGTTGTGACGGTGATACTTGTTGTGTAGCTTTCCATGGGATCAATTTCTGTCAGGGCTAGAGATTGATTCAAACCTGGTATATTAATGCTTGTTTCTCCTCAAGTAAAGAAATTCAAGACAAATCCTACCAGACTGAATATACTCTAGCCAGTGTATATATCATATATTGGTATATGTTTCATTTCATTTGGTTCTGGAGGCATTCTTTTATTACTCCCAATCATGTCACTGTCCTTTAAGTAAACAAGACTCAAGAATGGAGACAATCTTATAACACATTACCTAGCCTCAGCCTATACAGTATCAATATTTTATTACAGCTGTGTTATAGTCAATTACCTGAACGGTTGCAGAGGGATAAACTTAATTTCAACACACGTACACAGTTACACGCAGAAATATAAACATAAACACACGCACAGACACACAAACACACAAACGCGAGATGGATTTCTTTTTACCTCCCATGACAACAGATAAGTTATTGTTAGTACTCTATGTGAGAGCATTCAAACGCACACACAGGCACACTTACACACATACACACACAAACAGACCCAAACACACACATAGACACGCACAGACACGGACAAATACACATAATTATAGCGTCACATATACTTTGACATTGTAGGTTACATCTTTGTCTGATTTCTGGGATCTAACCCTAATATACACAGATTAAAATAATATACATGTATGTAAAATAAATAAAGGATTGTGTGGAGGCGTTGTGGCATAGTGGATAAGACAGTGTTTTCTCGACCTAGAGATCACCGGTTCGAATCCCTTCCCGGCGTCTGTGCCCTTGGGTAAGGCACTTAATCTGCAAATACCCCCTTTTCATCCAGGAGTACAATATGAGGAAGAAAAATCGCGTTGGAGGCAAAATTGGCCTTAGTGGTAGCCGGGCTATAGGGAGTGGAGGGGGTCCACATCTGTGCAGGCGTGATATGATCCGATGATCAGAGAGGGTATAGTCATGAGAGAACGGCCTTAAAGACACTAATCCAAAACTATAAACCACCATATTTTTACCTTCAAAATTTAAGTCTTGAGATGTTGTAAACATTTATTTATTTGCTGCATTTATGACAAACAAATTTACATTTATCATCTAAATTTTTAACCATGCAAAGGAACTTTTATCTAATAAATGTAGATCCCTGGTGTCAGATTGGGGGAGGGGGGCCTCTTGACACCCGACATGAAATTTTAATCACGGTATCAGAGAGGTGTGTGTTCGTTTCCAACCCCAACTGATTTTGCTCATCACGCCACTGTTGTAGATGCGGACTTTCTTTTACTAAACAAATCGCATTTCGAAATTTAATCTGTTTTGAAAAATCTTTTGACCAACGCTTTAGTCACGATGACTTGACATTTTACGTTCTCCCTAATCTTATCTTACTTACAGTCCCCCAGCCGAATAATAATTATTTGCTAGTTTATTCTTAGGAGCGTGTATCTATGATTCTAAGCTCTCTAATTCGCTAATGTTTTTACTTTCATGTGACTAATTGTTTGTGACAGTACGGCGTTCATTTTCTAAATGTTCAGTTTGAAAACGCCTCCGACTTGAGATTACAGCCACGATTTAACACAAATGTCTTGACAAAGCAATTTACTTAATCGATCTATCTTTGAACCAATCGTTTTAAGTGACCAGTATCAATTTTCTTGACCCCTCTCTATCTTTTCCATTAATCTCGGACATTGCTTGTCCACGACACGTTCGATACGTCTTTAGATCTTTCGTGGGTTCTGAACATGAGGAGGGCATTAGCTTTGTTCCACTGAGAACCAAAAGGGAGTTAAGACCGTAGACTTTGTACAGCAATAGCGCCTTCCGGATTCTCAACACAGAGGAGTTATTGCCCTTCTGATTGTTAACCTACGAGTAATGTTGTGTAAGCACGTGGGATGTTACCGAATGATAATGGAGGGGTTTTGTTGTTGTTTTTTGTTCAACTGCAATGGAATTAAAGATGGTTTAGCGTATCCATAATTTTTGTATCTTAGATCGTGTTGTTCCTTTCGAGAAGTATCAAAATTAAAGACGCTATAACTGTGGAAGACACGTTTAAAAAATTGTCGAACTTTGCTATTTGACATATCTGACAGTGTTTGAATGGACAAATAAACACCTTAGAACACAAAAGTTTGGACAGTAATGCTGTCACTAGTACAATATGTGCAGATACAAACTGGCACATTAATTTCCTATCGGGCGATAGGAAATTCTGCAACACAGCAGTCTATGGGGGAAAGCTGGAATGGTCTCTCAATGATTTTTACTTTTTGAAGACCATGTCAGAGACACTGGTAGGATGGGGAATCGTGCAGCTCAGATTTTTTAAACTGGAAACACTGTTATACAGTGCCTTTAATGATCTATAGAGAAATAACCATTAGGTGAACAAACACACCGATCATTTTGTTTTATCTATGGTAATTTCCTATGAAGTAAAATTATGTATTATGTTTAGATGCAAAACGTGGTAAATCAGATTTGATGACTTTAAAACAGTTTTTACTAGAGTTTGTACATGCACATGCGGCTATGAGAGTTAAAGCCACGGGCTAACAATGACCACAGTTTAAAAAAATGTGAGCTACATAGGCTAATCCTCCATGCTCCAAGTGTCTTTGATAAGGTCTAGAAATAAAGCCCTGAAAAAATTGTATTTCGAAATGATTATTTAGTGCTTCAAAAAAGTGAAAATCGTAAGTTGACCGGATTCACCTACCAATTTCCTCCCATAGTCTGACTGTGTGTGGATCTAGGCTCTTTTGTACTCGGCCCGAGTACTAATTGTTTATTCATTCATATCTTGCCAGTGGCAGCATAAATTTCCAAACCTTTGTATTCTAGGGTGTTTATTTGTCTATTCAAACTCTACTATGTAACTCAGATAGTGAAGTTTGACCATCTTTTGATTTGAAGCTCCACGATGTTAACCTGTGTCTAAAAGACCGCAAGATGTCCTATAGTTGGTACATGTTTTATCTGGCTGAAATGTTTATTTTGTCATGACGCTAATTAATGATGCGATCAAATGCATCGATACACATAGGATTATATAAACATAAAAATTGAGTAAAATACAGTACGTATGTAAATACAAAGTAATAACATAACAATATAAAATTAAATGATGAAATACTACTTAAACATCTGATTACATATATATCTATTATACGAGCAATATGTAAAATACAGGTATAAGAAAATGAAACCAACCCCACCAATAAAATAGAAGTATTGTACCCTTTCGCAGTGGCTTTGATCAAATACATTTCACGATTATACGGGTCATACATGTATAGCGATGTCCTTCGTGGCCGTAAATCGCAGTGGGGTGTGAAATTGGCGACCATTAGAACGACCAATAAAGGTAGGTGGTCGTAAAGGGTATTAGCTTAGCGATCACCATTAACAGAAGTGTGTTGCGTACGATGACACGGCAACAATGCTCCTACGAAAATAAAGGAACATAAATCAAAACCAAAGTTGTGAAAACGTCACACAATTTCTTTGTATGACGCTGTTTACGTGCTGGAACTTCCGGAGAAACGCTATATTGGTATAATATACGTGTTTAGTACGGTTTGGAAAGATTCTTCACACTTCTTCCACACACAAAGTGACATCTTGCCACAAATTCTCATGCACGACAACAGGTCCTCTGGAAATTAAAGACACTATATAACACTGTGGAAGACCCGTTTAAAAAATTGTCGAACTTTGCTATCTGGCATATC